>VMBQ01000991.1:193016-226171 GCA_007657795.1 Dreissena rostriformis | reverse complement strand
ACTCCTATATAGCCCCCATTACCTATGGTATTGGGGGTATAAAAAGACTTATTTATTAAACAGTCATTTGACAAATGCATATTAAAAAATAATCTTATTTTGAAAATGTGTTCTGGACCTGTATTTATTATCAATATTCAATCAAAATCAAATAATAATCTGACCCTGACCTTAGAATGTCAATAACTACATTTCAAAGGCCATTTCAATTTAAACCTATCATAACTCATATATATATTTGCTTTAATTGCGATTAATGCTTAAGTATTTATAAGAAAAAAACATAATTATTTCTTACCAATTACTACAACTCCAGTCAAATACAAAAATTGTTGTCACTTATTCTACATTAAACAAATCACTCAACACTTTACATGCCCAATATATCCGATAAATCAATCACTAATTTCAAGAACATTTTCCAATAAAAAATAACGTAACCTTTTTTTTTCTTCAATGCAATATTAATTAATTTGCTCAATCACATGCAAAACACATAAATATCAAAACATTTACGCATATGTTTGATTCCAAAAATATAAATTAAACTGTATATTTAAACGCTTGAACACATTTATCCACATCTATTCCCAATTATCCTACAGGTGAACTATTAGCAACCGAAACAACTCATATCCATTACATCTATTACAACATACTGCCACTATGGCACAGTTCTCTAATACTATCCAATACTATAGAAACGCTTTTGTATCGATATTGAACAATTTGCAATGACTTGCTGATGCCTGATAGAGTTTTCAGAAGGGCTGATACATAAAAGCCGTGGCATAGTGGATATGGTGTCCGCATAGCAACCAGGAGGTCATGGGTTTCATACCCACTGTGGGAGCGTTCTTTAGATTTCCCCCAAGTACTGGTTCTAGTCCCAGGAAATGGACCTCCTTCCTACCATTGAGTAATTTAATAGTAATTAAATTGAATGCGTTTTGATTCCCTTTTATTACTGTTTAATTTGAGTTGCAATGCTATGAGGTTAAATTTTATTTACACTTATATGTACCATGAATATTGCTGGGCCAAGTGTGAGGTTGAGCGCTCTATAACTGGTTTAAACCCCCAGTGCTTATAGCATTGACCGTTCCTGAAGGCGGTGACCCCAGCTTTATTCTACTATGTGTATATGTTGTTTCGTTTTGTGCAATACTGTACCGTTTTGGTAATTAATATGGTCCCTTGCCATAAATAAAGGACCTCGAAGGTGTGTATGATGGAAATGCAATACTGCTGCAGCTTCTGGAGTTTCACTTCTTTATATTGAGAGCGTTTCAAATAAGCCTTAGGTAATCGAGCTAAAATAAATAGATCAAACTTACTAAGATCGAAACAAAGAAAAGTGGGAAATTGCAGCTATAATTATTAATTCAAGTTTAGTTCCACCTTTCGCAAGTCTATAGTAAGTAAATTAGGAAGGTGTCACTGTGGAAGCTGAGACACACTCTGATCGAGTCCTCAAAAAATGCACTCTCTGGCTCGAAAGGACCTTAACCCTTTGCATGCTGGGTAATTTGTCGTCTGCTTAAATGTCGTCTGCTGAATTTCTAAAATTAGCATTTTCTTCAATTTTTTTCAAAGAATACTATCAGAATAGCAAACAGTTTGGATCCTGATGAGACGCCACGTTCTGTGGTGTCTCATCTGGATCCAAACTGTTTGCAAAAACCTTCAAAATCCGGTTCCAGCACTCAAAGGGTTAAAAAACTTAGAAATACACGAAAAAAAAAACCTATCACATGATTATCAAATATATATAGAATTATTTTATTGCTATTGTTGTTTTCGATCTACTAGACAGGTTGAAGGTCATGTAAGAAAAATACCAAGAAAATAAAGTTGTTAACCAGCTAATTGGTTCTAGAAAGAGAACTTTCTTTTAAGACTTGAGACAGTGAGACACATATGATCCACCCAATCGGGAACAATAACAATAGGTCTGCAACGTTCAACTAAAATGTTAAAATGTCAGCGCTTTGGAGAACAGTATATAGAGAGACACAGAAATGTTGTGAAAAACTGAAAGCTTAGATTTACTACTTATTTATATTTTTTTATTTTCACAGAAAACATGTTTGTTTTTTATATGTGGTCTTGACTTTACTATTATACTATATTACAAAACACATATTATTTTCAGTGCTTAATTGTACGTAGTAGAGCAGCCATACTTTTAAGATAACCCTCTAAAAAAAAATCAAAACAATCTGCAAAACTACATCAGTCCTACTTAGTTTGTTGTTTTCATAATTTCTGGAATATTGTTCTTTTTTTCTAAGAAATACTTTAAAATTGAGAATAAAAGTGATGCTATTACCATATTTAATAAAGTTCAAGTAATACAGTTAGATTGCAAGATGAACTAAATGTGAAGATTTATTTAAATAAAAACTATTTTTGAAAAACCTTCCATTGCAAATTTTATAAACTCATTTGGGAAAAAAGGGAGATTGGTAATGGGACAAAATTTGGGCCACAAATTAAACACACAATTTTTTTTTTTTTTTAAAACTTCTTTTTGGATGACCCTTTGAAGAAGAAAAATCTGGGAATGGGGTCGTATTTTGGCGTCAAATTTTAAACAAAAAAAAACACAACAACTGCCTACTTTTTAAATAAAACTCTGAAGAAGAAAAATCTGCACAACTAGATCATTAGTGCACTAGATTAGTCTTTGATCTCAGTGTCTCACATTTCTTGACAAAGCTCTGCCTTGATTCATGTCTAGCTGGGAATTGCTTTATCATTGGGCCAGTTTGGGTCCGCATAGAAATCCTTCCCCCAAAATGCCCAACAATCAGGAGAAATTATTGAGAAAAGAATTGTTCAGAAAACCACAAGGTAGAGATGAAATGATAGAAAGGTTGGCATTACTTTCCATAAAATTTGGAGGAACCAATATTTGCCAAAGCAATTATATGGACCAATTAGCTTCATTCTGGGAAAACTGGGCTAAATGCATGTGTGTAAAGTATCATCCCAGATTAGCCTGCAGTCTGCACAGGCTAATCAGGGACAACACTTTCCGCTTTTATGGAATTTAGCTCCAGATAACATTCGTAAAGGAGTAAAAACAAATTAAATTTCTTAAATAACAATTTAGATTTAAAATCTTTGCGTACAGTTACGCATTGAAAATTAAAACACGAATTCGAAATTTTCTAACGTGCGTAAAATTATACACGGTAAACATTTCATCCCGGTTCTGACTCATCTGGACCCTAAACAAAAAATACAACTTTAAGTCAACATCACTCAAGGGTTTGCTGTGAGGAATATAAGTGCCACACCTTAGAACGGTCGAATATGGCCAAACGGTCTCGATTCTGTTCTCCTATTATTAAAGGCAAGTCATTACTGTTCATTGTACCTTTTTAATTACACTTTTCATAATTTTGATACACAATTAATATACTGTATACCTATTTAAAATGTCATTAAAATTAAATGTTAAATATAGTTTTTTGATATGACTTTAATGGCGACCAACAGGCCATTATGACCTAAGCCGAAGTGTCATGCAGTGACTGTTTTACATAAAAAATGGCTGACCAAAGCGGTGTATCAAAGCGTTGAAGGCAAAGAAGCCAATATAAGAATTTATTTTATAACTAGGGGGNGGGGGGGGGGGGGGGGAAAATAAGAATTATTTTTTAAAATAGGGAGTAAAATAAGAATTTTACCAAAATTTTATCTGGAGCTCTAAAAAAAGTACCTTCTTAGTGAAAATCCAGTTTAAGCGTAAAGTGTAGTCCCAGATTAGCACGATTGCATAAAACCCAGATTTACAGAAAGTGGCTCAAATGATAGAGAAGTTGGCATCACTTTCCAAAAGTTGTGATGATGCAATGTTTGCAAAAGCAATTATATGAATAAATGCCTAATCCATGCTTAAAGACAGTTTAGGCAAATGTAATTATCACGCTAATGTTGGTGAATTATTAAGGGCCAAATATTTATGCAAACAATGCCTTTTAGTTTCAAACCGTAGAAGTTGATGTTAGCCACATTTGTGTTGTTGTTTTTGTTTCATTATAATAATCTTTGCCATAATACAGGTATGTGTAAATGAAATGAAATGCAAGTATATCTGCTGAAATCCGTCAATCTTAACCCTTTGCATGCTGGGAAATTTGTCGTCTGCTAAAATATCGTCTGCTGAATTTCTAAAATTAGCATTTTCTTCGATTTTTTTCAAAGAATACTATCAGAATAGCAAACAGTTTGGATCCTGATGAGACGCCACGTTCTGTGGCGTCTCATCTGGATCCAAACTGTTCGCAAAGGCCTTCAAAATTCGGTTCCAGCACTGTAAGAATTAAGACGTTACACAACCAGCTCCTAAAATTGACAGAACCATTTTAGAACTCTGCAAAGATATCATTAGAAATTAAACAAGAGGGCAATGATGGACTTTAAACATTCACCTAAGTACACAGACACCAATTGTCCAAGAATTTACCCAGATGATCTAGTTGTTTGACCCTAATTAAACGCAGTGGCCACTGGAACAGTAACATGTTTTAAGACTCGACCTTATGAACTAGTCTTTGGACACTTCTGACCCAGATTCATACTTGGCCTTAGTTTATTTTAGCTCGATTGAATTTAAAGTACTTGCAACTTATTTGAAATGATCTCGAGTCCGTTTACTGGGACTAAAACCAGTACTTGGTGTCTATGGGGGGAAATCTAAAGAACGCTCCCACAGTTGGGATCGAACCCGCGACCTTCTGGCGGACACCTTTTCCACTAGGCTACAGCGACCTTGATATTGTAAAGATAAACATTCAGGGTCAGGTGCGTCCAAAAACAAGAGCACCGCATAGCGGGTGCCAACGCTATCTTCAATATTGCAAAAGTTATGGCAAATGTTAAAGTTTTCAGACGACGACAACGCGGAAAGACGAGAAAGCTATGACAATACCTCAGGTTTTCCTCGAAAACAGCCGAGCTAACTTCAAAAACAGCGAGCTAACTAGGTCACCTCATCAAATCTTACAAAAACCTTGTAAACACTTCAGATCAATACCGGACAATACTGGACAAGTACTGGACAAGTACTGGACAAGTAGGTTTTTTTGCCAGCACTATTTTTTGCAACCCAGCACAAGACCCAAGCTTTTATTTTGCCAAGTAATTTAATTAAAAGTATGAGTGCTGGGACACACTTGGGGTCCTCACATAACGCAGCCCAAGACGTGGAGGGACCTCGTACATTTTGAAATACACACCCCACTCATAATTGTATAGTTTATTTTTTAATTGCTATCCGGCCACTGGCCCGTGCATAAACTTAGACACATTCAAAATGCATATAGGTATAATATCAATGTGAAAACATATAATTCAATAGTGGTACAGCAAAACAAGTGTTAAAGTTAACAACATTTTACGTCTTTCGAAGGCATAATAAATATACATGGCAATATTTCGTATAATATTTTCATCACGCAAGGTCATAGCATTATTAAATTTGTTGATTGGTAAAACGTACTTTGTAATAGATACTAACATTAAAACACTCTTGTAACTGTAGATCTTACCATAAAAAGGCAAAAAAAAAAAAAAATCTTACTGACATTTAAAGTCTCACAATTCCAAACTGCAATACCCATGGGTGTCCTAGTCAGTGACAACTGCAATCTTTCAGGGAACAATTTCATGCACAATGGCAATATTTGCTAGACAACAAATTGAATTACACCAGGATTGTCACCTTGATAGAGAGTCTAGCACAAAATTACACAATTAAATTGATGGATCTAACAAAAGTAGTTTCCTTTTTTTGACAACAAGCAATAAATCAACAATGGAGCAAATATGGCATTATATGTTATATATTATGCTTTCAAATGTACCATGTCTTAACTTAAATGATATAAAGTCTTTCATTACATATAGTTTTATACATCTGATATTTACTTTTATAAAATATCTGTGCATTAAATGAATTGCTATCAGATCCAAATTGATATCAATTAATATTACACGACCTTGTTCTCAGAGGTTTGTACTTTACAGAAATTAATGTGCGATTAAACATGAGCCAGGTCATGTGAAAATGGGTCTTATGCCATATGCAAGCAATGTAGCTCTCAACAAACCTGCACATCCCCCCTGTCTGGTCAGGAGCTATCCTGTCCGCTAATGAGACCACAAAAGATTGCTGACTTTTAAGTGGACAACGTAGCTCCTGACCAGACTGTGCAATTGCGCAGGCTGGACAACATAGCTCCTGACCAGACTGTGCAATCGCGCAGGCTGGACAACATAGCTCCTGACCAGACTGTGCAATTGTGCAGGCTGGACAACTTAGCTCCTGACCAGACTGTGCAATTGCGCAGGCTGAACAACATAGCTCCTGACCAGACTGTGCAATTGCGCAGGCTGGACAACATAGCTCCTGACCAGACTGTGCAATTGTGCAGGCTTGACAACATAGCTCCTGACCAGACTGTACAATTGCGCAGGCTGGGCATTAGACCATTTTGTGCATGACGGGGCTCATATATATGACCTTGACATATTTAAGAATCTGAACTAAAAAGAGTTTTAAGAAACCACAAAAAAACACAATTTATAAAATATTTATTGCATTTTTAAGGATGTGTTTCTTGACTATTCAAATGCATTTTGCTTCTTAAATCTAGTAAAAAAAAAATTAATAGCATGGTTCTGATCTAATGATTCTTGTGAAATCATAACTTTTCTGCATTTTACTTTAATACGTTATATTATTTTCAAATCAGAAGCAAAGATGGAACATGGATATCTGTTAAACTACTGGACACTCCAGATTTTGCTCTGTCAAGCAATATAAATGCATTCAGAATGGCAGAAGTATCAAAATCACAATTTCGTTTACAAAGTCCCATTTCTCTTAGATAAATCCTTGAAGCATCAACCATGCTGTGCTGCTATATATATATATATATTTATCACATGCCATACCCTGTTTCCCATGTAATATATCCATTACATATATTATTTATATTACACATGTGTAATATACTTTTTAAGAGTTTTCATTGGCTTAGTTTTCATTTATTGACCAATCGCATTTTGTTATTTTGCTGAAATGACGTTGCAACGTCAAATGACGTCACGACATGTAAACAACATTCGGGATTTATCATTATGTTTGCATAAATATTTAATTAATTTTCTCATTTAAAAGCACGTGATAAAAAAGATCCGACACTTGTTGTCATATCATACCATATTTTATTAAACTTGTCCAGGAAATTCGTTAGTAAGCTCGCCAAAGGCTCGCTTACTAGCAAAATTCCTGAACTCTTTAATAAAATATGGTATGATATGACAACTCATGCCAGATCATGTATATATATATATATATATATAAATATTAAGCATACATACTCATACATGCATAATTCTTCTCCACAAAATCCGGACATTAAGGGAAAATTGTCAAGGCATTGACATCGTGACGGGACACATACAAATGAAAGTTCATTTCATTCCAGGTTTTTTTTGGTCCAATTTTATAGCTGAAAAACGGCTATATATTTCCAATCCCAAATAGTATACTTTTCGAATTTTCCAAAAAAGAAAAAAAAAAATCTTCAGAAAGTGAGTGTCTAATGATTATGTTATCTCAATTTTATTTCAATAACTTCTAACAAAGTATATAAAAATGATTTATATGATTTTGTTCTGTTAATTTGAATTATTATAAAAAGTTATATCAAATTAGTTTATCCCAAATCAGTGGACGTTTTGCTCGAAAAAATAAGGCTACTGAATTTATTTTCCCAATTTCTTGAAAATGCCGATAAAATTCCCAATTCCAAAGCCATGGACTATTCTTCCCAAAAAGTGGGGAAAAAGACCTGCATGTGCTCATCACAACCCACTTACTTCTTATACCGAATAATGACCTACATAGAGGACAAAATCACTAAGAATTTCATTGACATAGATATTTGTCTTTTTTTGGAAGTACACAATTGAGGAATGTTAGCAAGTGCAAAATGTGATTTAAAGTAAAAATTATGGAGGAGTATGAGTGGAATAGAAAAGTGAGTTTGACGAATCTGAAATCTGACATGGAATACTGTGAGTAGGTTGATATATCTGGTTTACAAGTAGTTCACTGAGGCATGAAAAAGCTTAGAAGTTTGCAAGTGAGGTTAGTGTCACTGAATTTGAAGGGACTTGTTCACAGATTTTTGCATGTTTTGAAGTTTGTCATTAAATGCTTTAAAGGGAATGTAAACCACGAATAAAGAAAAAAGAAAAATTCTAAAATAACGTATTTTTTTACAATATGAAAATATGATCTTTTTTCAAGTAATGTAATATACCAGTCATGATATTTTAATCAATATAAACTAATAATTGAAAAAAACAAACATATTTTAGAACTTTTCTTTTTTCCACATTCATGGTTTACAGTCCCTTTAAATTGATGACTGTAAACATTGGAACTATATAGCTCCTGCATGTATCAAACAAGAATATAATTAAAAAAAATAAATAATGCACACCGGAGCTCGAACCATTGACCCTTGTTGCAATCCTCGTAAGGTCACAAAATATAATGATAACAACAGAACTCCCCAAATTATTCAATCGTATTGAGTTTGTAACGCTTTATAATTTTCAGGTTTTTAAATTGTCAAAAGATGCATAAAATGGATATTTTAGAGCATGGTAAATGTTTAGTATTTCTGTTCCCTCGCAAATATCATAACTAAAACATAAATTTGAAAATGTGATTTTTTTTTTCAATTTTGTCAATTTACCAAAACGTGAACAAGTCCCTTTTATGGCAGCAATGGCTGGCTGGAATCCTTTCTGAAACCCAACAACATAGTGTTTAAGACACAGAGTGGGGAACACAGTGAGGTGAAGCTTGACATCCAGTAGAGCAGTGCAATGCCTAGATCTTAATGTTATAAAACATTTAACTTGTTTAAATTAAGTTTAGCTTAGAAAAAAATGGTTGTCTGACTGAAAATGATGTTTGGTTACATTAGAAGAAGGATTTCTAAGCCTTTGGTGTTCGATTCTTTGAATGGGAATGATACATACTATCAGCTGACCAACAATCTAAAAAGTGGTCACCGGACTAAAGCCATTTGCCTTGACTGTCTGCTGTACCAGGTTGGACTACATATAAGTCTATTGAAATCATTTGACCCTGGGATGTAGTGGCCAGTTTTTACCCCAGGGCATGATTTGAACAGGCTGGGAAAAGGAGGACCACTAAAGGATGTTGCAAACCAAATATAAAACCCCTTATCTTTGCGGTTTCAGAGATTCGTTAAAGTTATCTTACACACCACACATAAAAACTCTGAGCTAGCCATGCAGTTTCAGAGAAGATTTTTAAAGTTTCCCATTTTGAATCTATTTTAAGCTCTAGTGACCTACATTTGAAGTGCACTGGAACAATTTGAATTTAATAATACTTTGAAAGAGGGTCACCCAAGTTTCATTAATGTGAAATTTTCGTGAAAATCTGCCGATCGGTTTAGGAGATGTTGTTTGCAATGAAATTGTTCACGACACATGACCGACAATTGCCGGAGAGTCACCCAACACAATAGCTCAACATGAGCACTAAAATTAAGTGGGCTAAAAATAGTCCAGACAAGAATTAAGTGTGACCAAATGACTGTGGGACAAACAAAGCGGCAATAATATGCCCATAACCGCCTAAAATAATAGAAAAGTATTTGGTAAGTGTTTGTTAAAAACAAGCAAGTTACTCTCCACAAAAACATGAACTATTAGCAAATACCTGTAGTTCAGAGATTTTTAACATTTTCAAATTAAACTTCTTTATTCAAAACACACTTGTATTCTTTATTAATAAAACATAAGAGCCTTGTACTGGTCAAACTACTCATAATACATGTGCGTTAACTGCAGGGCTCGACACTAAGGCACGTCCGAACGACATTGACTGCCTGTACTTAGGTCCGGGCTAGTCAATGTCCCAGTAACATGCCCGACCGGTCATGTGTATTCTGGGCGGGATTATGTGTTCCGACATTAACATTCAAGGGCCGATCAAAATTCGTAGCTCGTCCGCCCAAAATGTCCGATAAAATATGTTTAGGTTTTCAAATCGAATTAAAATTATTTATCGAATTTCGGCGGACTACGCACTTTTCCGAACCTGAAATACGATCGTAATCGCCCATTATTTATCTGGCTTTTGATTGGGTCCAACATAATCACGGCTAAAATCGGGATTATCCGCCTGTGTTCGATGCAGAATTTTCTTCCGTAAGTAAACAAATAAATATCAGTGTTTCCCTTCATCTTAGCGGCGAGTCAAAAGGTTTATGCGTCAATCCGGGATTGGTACATTTAACCTTCACTCGACCGAGTTAAATTCAAGAGTCGGTCGTGGACTCGCATTTAAATTTTCTGTATTATCTGACATTCATAGCTAAATCCAGTTTGGTCCAGATTTTGTTCCTTCTTTGTACATCACATTCACGCTTGTGTAGTGCGACAAACAACAACCCCACTTGCCTAACATGAAAGATATGATGCCAGCTGTCAATCACATTCTTGGTAATCATATAAGCCAATCAGCGCTCAGGCAGCCGAAGACACCCATCCCAACATGAAGGTGTACACAATAATTGTAAATGTCACAGATTAATACTGACCACTCTCAACGACCGTAGCGCTGTAGATACAGCGTAAAAGGACTTGCTTTTAATGCAGAGAAAAAGTCTCCACCGATTTTTAAATGCGCAACGAAGTTTTTATTTATCAATCCAATTATAAAGCCCATGCTTTCCTCGAGGAATATATCAAGAAACTGCATTTTAAATAAGCTTTTCAAAGATGTAAAAATCTTAATACAATACGATCAGATGACAATTAAATCCCAGAGTGAAGTCGGAGATAACAAACGCTTTTTAACGGATCATATCTCAAAATAGATTTGGAACGTATTTTCGTCTAGAAAATATGTCAGTACCTATTTTATTTCTATGATGAATATAAGTGTTTTGATAATACTTGGGTCAGGGCACATGAAAGATTGGTCAGGGCTAGTAGGTTCTGCATTTACTAGCCCGAATGGGCTAGTTGAAAAAAAAAGTAAGTGTCAAGGCCTGAACTGTCGTCCCAGATTAGCCTGTTCAGTATGCACAGGCTAATTTAAGACAACCCTTTCTGCCTAACTGAATGTTCACTTAGAAAAGACCTCCTTTAAACAAGAGGGCCAAGATAGCCCTAGATCGCTCACCTCTGAAATGAGCTTGCCCAGTGGCATGATTTGAACAATCTTTGTCACATATCAATAATCAAAGCTGCTTGTTTTTGGTAAAAGATAAACAAGGTTTTTCAAGCTTTGACCTGGTGACCTAGATTTTGAACCCACATAACCAAAAAACTAAACTTTGCCTAAATATTGCCCTAACAAACTTCCTCCTAAAGTATCATCATTATTGAATCAAACATTATGGGCACTTGAGTGTTTACAAGATTTTTGTAAGATTTGGACCTCGTGACCAAGATTTTGATCCCACATGACCCAATCTCACACTTTGCCTAGATATCATCAAGAAAAACATCCTGGTCAAGTGTCATCATTATTGGACCAAAACTTCGGCCTCTTTTGTGTTTACAAGCTTTTGTATTTTTTGTTTTACCTAGTGACCTTGTTTAATGACCCAGCATGTCCCAGTTTCGAACTCGATCAAGGTATCATTGGGACAAATCTTCTGACCAAGTTTCATGAAGATCGGACAAGAAATGTGGCCTCTAGAGTGTTTACAAGGTTTCGCTATAGCCAAATAAGGAAAACTGCCCCGCCCACTGGTGGCCATGTTTTTCAACGGACCGGAACCATGCACTTTTGAACTCAACCAACATATCATTAAGACAAACAGTTTGACAAAGTTACATTAAGATTTGGCATGAAATGTGACTTCTACAGTGTTTACAAGGTTTTTCTTTTTTTTGACCCAGTGACCTAGTTTTTGATCCAGCATGACCCAGTTTCGAACTCAATCGAGGTATCATTGGGACAAATCTTCTGACCAAGTTTCATAAAGATCGGACAAAAAATGTGGCCTCTAGAGTGTTTACAAGGTTTCTCTATAGCCAAATTAAGAAAACTGCCCTGCCCAATGGCGGCCATGTTTTTCAACGGACCGGAACCACTTTTGAACTTAACCAACATATCATTTAGACAAACAGTTTGACAAAGTTACATGAAGATTGGGCATGAAATGTGACTTCTACATCGATATATCATTGGGACAAATCTGACCAAGTTTCATGAAGATCGGAAATAAATGTGGCCTCTAGAGTGTTTAGGAACAAATGTTGATGGACAGACAACGGACAAAGACCGGTCACAAAAGCTCACCTGCAATCAGGTGAGCTAAAAAAACAACAACAACATAAAAGCTCAAAGTGTCACTCCTGATTACTGCTAAACATAGCCAGTGCATACTGCACAGTCTAATCTGGTACAACACTTTACGCTTATGCATTAAGCCCTGTTTTCCCAGAGTGAGTCTAAACATCATCATTGTAATATTTCTTATCAGAATTCTATACGGACAAATAGGGCAATCAATATGACATAGCGGAATCATTATCTTTCCCTGCATTAATGCCTATTACTTAACGACTTAAAAGCATTAACTCTCAGGCAACCATTTAATTGCAGACTTACACGCAAAGCACTGCTAGTATTACTCACGGGAATTATGCAATCGCATAAAATTCATTAACCACGTTGTTGGTGTGAATATAGAAGACAAACATTAATCAAGTTGTTGGTGTAAATAAAGAAGACGAACACCACCTTGGTGTTCCATTATGTTAATGCCTTCATCATTTTGTAAATGATGTAGATGTAACTGTAAGGTGGCAAACTGCATTACTGAATATGATGTTACATAGTTGAGATTATATATTTGATGTGACATATTTGATGTGACATATTTGATGTTAAATATTTTGTGTTACATATTTGATGTTACATATTTTATGTTGCATAGTTGATGTTACATAAGTGATGTAACATAGTAATGTTACATATTGAATGCTATATTAATTGTTGATGATACATAGTTGATGTAACATATTTGGTGTAACATTGTTTTTGTTACACATGTGATATTACATATTTGCTGTCACATATTTGTTGTTACATAGTTGATGTAACATAATTATTTGGTGTTACATTGTTTATGTTACACATTTAATGTTACCTATGTGGTGCTACATATTTGATGATGCATATTTGTTGTTACATATTTGATTTTTACATACTAAAAAAGTATTTGATGTTACATATTTGATGTTACATTTTTGATGTTACATATTTGATGTAACATTTATGTGATGATCTGGATTGAATATCTGAATTGTATGTTACATTATTACGTTTAAGATGATCTTTTAGTTCTTTAATGGTATCAAATTATATGTCTTCTGTTTGTATATAATTCGTTCTATGTGATTTAAGTATATATTAGCCGTGCTCTGGGAAAACTGGGCTAAATGCATGGGTCTGAAGTGTCCTCCCAGATAAGCCCGTGCAGTTTTCACATTATTATGTTCTCTTAGGGTATCAAATTATTTGTCTTCGGTTTGTTTACAATTAATTCTATGTGATATGAATATGAATATTAGCCCTGCTCTCGGAAAACATGGTTTATTGCATGTGTGTAAAGTGATGCCCCAGATAAGCCTTTGCAGTCTGCACAGGCTAATCAGGGACAACACTGTCCAATTTTATATTATTTTTTGTTTAAAGGAAGTCTTTTACGAAAATCAAGTTAAGGTGGAAAGTTTCATCCCAAATAAGCCTTTGCAGACTGCACAGGCTCATCTATGTTGACACTTCACACACATTCACTAAACCCCATTTTCCCAGAGTGAGGCTTTAAATAATTAGTTATATGAAACTTTCAAGCCAAATGGGATGTATAGAGATATCAGTTTGTTTTCTGTATGACAAAACAATATATGCACACAATTAATATTTTCAAGAGCACTTGATTGCATTAAAAGGGTAAATTAACCCCTAGCTAATCCATGAATTATTTAACCCTTTAAGCGCTGGAACCGAATTTNATTTGGTTAAGTTTTGTGTTTAGGTCCACTTTATTCCTAAATAATCAAAGCTATTGCTTTCATACTTGCAACACTTACTAACTATCATAAGGGGACTGTGCAGACAAAGTATTGTAACTCTGACTGGCATTTTCACAGAATAATGGCTCCTTTTATACTTAGAAAATTGAAAATTTGGTTAAGTTTTGTGTTTTGGTCCATTTTACTCTTAAAGAATCATAGCTTTTGCTTTCAGACTTGGAACACTTGCTAACTATCATAAGGGGACTGTGCAGGCAAAGTTATGTAACTCTGACTGGCATTTTGACAGAATTATGGCCCTTTTTTGACTAAGTAACTTTGAATATTTGGTTAAATTTTGTGTTTACAAAAAAATGTATATCCACTTTACTTCTAAAGTATCAAGGCTTTTGCTTTCAAACATCAAATACTTTCTTACTAATCTGAGGGAACTGTACCTGGCAAGTTCAATTTGACCTTGACCTTTGAATGACCTTGACTGTGAAGGTCAAAGTATTAAATTTTGCTAAAATTGCCATAACTTCCTTATTTATTATCAGATTTGATTCATACTTTGGCAAATAGATGAGCGGTCTGCACCCGCTATAGGCGGTGCTCTTGTTTTCAGTTGTTATAACCAGTTTACTGTTATGTTAATGTCTTATATTTTCTGTGTTATGTAAGTTTAATCAAAAGTTATTCAAAATTAATTACCCAATAATAATACATTTTCCCAAAATAAAGTAAAATGATGCTAAAATTCACAATTTCATTGGTATAGGTCATAATTATTCACAAAATGGTGGGAAAAGGGCTTGTATTACAAGGAGCTATTGTAAAATGGTTTTTTGTAACAATAATGAAGTTAACCAGTTATAATACTAATTATTTTGAACATTTCAATTTTGTTTTGGACGATAAAAAGTTCTCAAATCCATTCTGTAAAAAAATGATGTAGGTCATCCACCCAAGAACATTAACTCATAACAATAATGTGAAATAGTTGAGAGTGAATACTTTAAATATTTCAGAACTTATTATGGTATTAATGATTCATTTTATTGGCCAGGTAGGTATTTGTTTAATTTTCAAAAGAGTTTCAAAGATAATAACTTAATTATCCGTAAAAGAATTGCTTTGGATTTAGGTTCTGAATGAATAAATTGCATAATGTATACCTATCAGTTCAGGCTTTACAATATATTGTCATTTTATATTTTGAAATCAATCAGAAACCAGAAATTGTTTTGTTAAGGTTTTGCTATGTAGAATAGCCCAGTCACTAAATTCTAGCTTAAGATTGTTGTTTCTGTTTATAATCACTAAATTCTAACTTGATATTGTTGTTTCTCAATACTTTAATATGACCCTCGCTCTGTGAAAAAGGGGTTTAATTATTGTTTGTAAAGTGTCGTCCCAGACTAGCCTGTGCAGTCTGTACAGGCTAATCAGGGACGAAACTTTCCGCCTTAACTGGATTTTCATCAAGAACAGTCTTTACAGAAAAATACAATGAAAACGGAAAGTGTCCTCCCTTATTAGTGTGTGTGGACTGCACAGGCTAATCTGGGATGACACTTTACGCAAATACATTAACTCTTTCAGTGCTGGAACCGAATTTTGAAGGCCTTTGCAAACAGTTTGGATCCAGATGAAACGCCACAAAAGGTGGCGTCTCATCAGGATCCAAACTGTTTGCTATTCTGATAGTATTCTTTGAAAACAAATCAAAGAAAATGCTTATTTTAGAAATTTAGCAGACGACATTTTAGCAGACGACAAATTTCCCAGCATGCAAAGGGAAGAACCCCCTTTTCACAGAGCGAGGCTCATATTAATTCAAGTACATATGCGAATCAGCTTAGTTCTTCTCTTTGAAATTTAGGTACATCATCATGATAAAACAGTATAGACATTTGCATGTGAAATATAATGTTTCAACATACATTACTATGTAAATAAATAACTTTGTAAGAGTTTTTATAATAGTGTTTGAACAAAAAAATTATAGAAACATTTTTTAAAAGTTTAATAAATATTTTCCTTATCAAGTGATTGGTTTTATCAACCGTTAAATGTAGAACTAATTTACTGTAATTTGTGTCGTGTTCTGAGAAAACTGGGCAAAATGCTTGTGCGTAAATTGTCATCCCAGATTAGCCTGTGCAGTCCGCACAGGCTAATCAGGGACGACAATTTCCGCTTTTATGGAATTTTTCGTTTGAATGATGTCTCTTCTTAGCGAAAATCCAGTTTAGGCGATAAGTGTCATCCCGGATTATCCTGTGCGGACTGCACAGGCTAATCTGGGATGACACTTAACGCACAAGCATTTTGCCAAGTTTTCTCAAAACACGCCACAAATTACAGTAAATTAGTTCTACATTAACTTAAAAAAAATTCATGTCAAGACAATTCACATTATAAAGTTATTTTCTTTCTAACCACAACTGCTATTATTACAATGTGCAAGTCATTTGGATACATTATCTGTTACACCCAGTCACACTTTGACAACAAATCATGACATAACAAAATTTTGACACATTTGAACAATGGCTTCGTTTTGACTAAAATTGGGAAATTGCTCTTAAAAAATTTCAAATAAATACTTGAAAATTTAGAATATTAAGTGTTTTCAATATTATATTTACTAAGGTTCAACCCTTAGTGCTGGATAGAGAAATTAACTTAATGTTGCATTTTATTAACAAACATTTTTTTTTTAAACCTTTAATTGTGAATTTTATTTAGGCAGTCATTTGGAAAAAATATATACCTTTTGGCATTGGGAATGGGGTCAAATTTTGGTCCCAAATTTGACCAAAAAAACCCCACTGCTTTCAAAAACCTTTCTGTGCTGCTCCATGTTTTGACCATGGTCAATAATTGACCAAAGTTGATAGAGGAAATAGGTTGACGTTTGTATCCATAAAGTAACCACATGTAATAAACCCCCCTTACCTCCTCCCCTGTTGACCTACTAGGAATAACACAAAATCATGACTGACAACAATGGTTTGAACTCTGTGTTCGTTGAACGGCAAACTGTTCTATCCACTTTAACATTTCTGTGTCAGATAGAACAATATTGCAATTAAGTCTCTGTGAGTCACTGTGATATTGTGCCCAACACTTCAAAAACCACTGAGCTACTTCATTGGGACATAATCAGATATCTGGAAAGAGGCCTCCATATTTTGATATTTGTTACAGGCTTTAAAGTAGCCACTATCCAATCTACGATAATCTCTGGGCAGCTATTCCTTTTGTTGTGAGTCACTCGGTACGGGGCTACTACTATAAACATAATAGTATATTTCTGTTTATATGGATTATTTACGCTTCGCTGTAATACAATTACACACCGTTTGAAGCGTTTAAACTGGGTGGATTATGATAAGTGATCAGACCGGGTGTTGCTTTAATTTCCTTGTGTTTGGTGTTGCTTTGAACAAGGTCTTTGTGTTGTTGCAAGTTTGACATTTTCTTGATGACAGATTTTGTGAAGGACTTATATTGTTTTTAATAAAAATAGGAATATTTGTTTGAAATTCTGTTAAAGGGAGGTACAACTATTGTGAAGGTGTTTTAATTATGATACAAGATAAATTATTACAAGCACTATTTGTGCGAAAAGGAGTTTAATTGTGTCTTAGGTAAGTCAATGTTTTGATTACTTAATTCTTATCAATGTATACGATGTTATGGTACAACAAATTTTATTAACATGTTTATAGGTTGTAAAGGTATACATATGTCAGTTCTTAAGGTTTAAACGATGTATCAAATAATGAAGAAACTCGTGTTATGCTGTAAATTATAAGCAGTTTTAGTACTGAACGACATTTTATTCATTAAATATGCTAATTTTAGTTTTAATTCATTAAAGAAGATTCATTCATTAATATTGAAACTTGCATCTGATAAATTTTGCCATTATAGAGTGTTTTTGTATGATGTCATCTTTTGTATAGCATATAATTTTACCCTTAAAGCGATGGAATCGAATTTTAAAGGCCTTTGCAAACAGTTTGGATCCAGATTAGACGCAACAGAATGTGGCATCTCATCTGGATCCAAACTGTTCGCTTTTCTGATAGTGAAAAAAGTGAAAAAAATTAGGATTTTAGAAATTCAGCAGACGTCATTTTGGCAGACGACAAATTTCCCAGCATGCAAAGGGTTTATGATAATGAATCTAGCTCTAATTTTAGACTACAATCAGGAGTATCGCATATTATTACCACATCCATTTAGTACAAATTGGCCAAAATTAACAAAACATGCAATCAAGAATTTCCAAAACACAATCCTATGTCACTTTCAGGAAATTCAGTGCATAGTTTACTATAGGATATACTTGCCCAAATCATAAATCGTGATGTGCACACATAGGAATTACATGAAGTAATCGACAAGCAAATTTAAATTTAGATGGATTGCAAAACATACGCATTATTTGCTCAAAACAAGACGAAAGTAAGTGAAAGAGAAAAATTCTGTGAATTGTACAAATTCATTTTGTATCTATTTAAATGCTGTGATTCAATTGTGTTATGATCACAAGACTTCAGCAGGGGTGTGATTTCTCCTTATTTCAGCTGATTTACTCCGTTTCAATATCAAATTTATTTTACAAATAGTTATTAACTTTGCTGGATATATATACAAAGTAAGAGTTTGCTTTAACCCTGTAAGGGGGGGGGGGAGGTAGGGTATTTTCCTCCCCTGAGGTGGTTCTTAAATCACACACCCCTGCTTCAGAATCTACTATGATTTCATCTGAATCATTCCCTTTCAATATATATCATGGTTTCATGCTTAACACCTTGGCAACTGATAGACAACTGTTTGACTCTTGAAGCCACCCATAAAAAACGTCTACCCATCACCACAAAAGACACGCAATATCAATTATATCCATACACGTCCACATTATATCTGTGATACATATCAAATTAGGACTAGACATGTAAAGATAAAATTTGATATCGACTATAAGGACAACAAGTTTGCCGGACCATTCAGAACTTTGAATTGATGTGGTCTCAATGCTAGACTTTCTGGCTAAAACCTCTACGACTATATGGAGACATCACTTCTCGCTAATATAATCAAAAAGTATTTTATGGGTGCTGTGGTGCACGTTTTAGCGGGGATATTAATTTTATGACCGTTAAGTCATAGAAATTTTAAAGTGTCATTAATATGGTGCCTTTTGTCTGCAGTTGACAATATGTGAGTTTTGATGGTACAGAGTACAGTAGGCAAAGAAATGTGTGGTTTTGTTACTAGATATTTCGGTAGCCTTTTTTTCGTAGTGTCAATGGTATCTTCATCTTTCCCTCAAACCATCATTTTGTGGTAGCCATTGTTATAAACATTGTAAATTGATTTGGTATACACTTTACTGATGGTTATTTTATGAGTATAAATTGAATTGACCGATTAAGGATTATACATTGTTTCTCCTATACTTTTAAAGCCACACACCTTGAAATGAAGTACATGTTAATCAAAACATATAGATGCAATTTGAAAGTGTGCACAATTTTAATTAAATCTATAGCCTAGTTAGCAAGTGATTTATTATTTTTCAACCGGGAATTACCGCTTTTAAAACGGAAAGTAGGATTTCTATATTATACGTCCATTTTGACAAACACGATTATGTTTAAGTTTTAAAGCGCAAAAAAGACAGATTTCTACCTTTTAACCACCAGATATATTCTAATTGGCATAGATAAAATTAAATCTATAGCCTAGTTAGCAAGTATTTTATTATTATTTCAACCGGCAATTACCGCTTTTAAAACCGAAAGTAGGATTTCTAGACGTACACGTTCATTTCGACAAACACGATTATTTTAAAGTTTTAAAGCACAAAAAAGACGGATTTCTACCATTGTAACCACCAGATATATTCTAATTGGCATAGATAAAATATGTTTCTTATTTATACTTAAATTTACTATGCCAAATAAGGTGTGACTGGCTTTAATGGCTGAGAATTCACTTTATGCTGACTTAATAATGTATGCTTCCTCTACAAGAAAGTCATTCTCATTTTACTAAATTATCTTAATTTAATAAGCTGTAACATATTTTGTAGAAAAGCAAGAAATCAAATTACATGTTTTCAACCAAAACATACAATCAGCAGGAAAGTTGAATGTGTTTTATGTTCATTCATAAATTTTAAGTGCATTCAACATTAAATCTGATCTTATGATTGCATAAAATAATCGTTTATGCCTAGCGTGTACAAAAAAAGGCCTAGGCAAACAGCGTAGACCCAGATGAGACGACGCATAATGCAGCGTCTCATCAGGGTCTGCACTGTTTGCGTAAAGAAATTTCTCTAAGAAATATTCTAAATATAGAAATAAATATACTAGACATCCCTAATTTTGGAAATAAATTGATGCAATTTAGAATGATGGGAGAGTCCACTAGGCATAAATGGGTTAAGACTTGTTCAGTGCAATTTGCAGGATGGCAGCTTTACCAGATTCTGCAAAAAAAAGGCAGATTAAGGCGTCAAGCGTTTCGAAATTAATTATGTCTTCAATAGAATGCCACAAGCGTTTCTTTTCGAAACAAATTAAAGCTTTATTGCCAATTCTGCATAGCTGTAAAAAAGGAACCGGTTAGATTTTAATATACGACCATAAAGCCCCACCCGCCTGTCTATAATGCTTGTAATGTAGCGCAAGTTGAAAGCAATATTTTTAATTTCCAGCCCAATTTATTTTTTACACATTGCAGTATCATTGGGGATTCGCTGATAAAAATCAATTCACTTTCAAGATAATAAGTTAACAAGCAATATTAACATTCACTTATCATAATAAACCGCTTAGTTATCAGGATAAGAGAGTTTACATTCAAGATTACATGGATTGAATGATCTGGCTGATGTGTGCATGTCTCGCAACCTTACAACGACCTGATTTTGTATCCAAGTATGGTATCGCGCTATGTGTCCTTAAAGGGACTATCCACAGATTTAGGCATGTATTGAAGTTTGTCAATAAATGCTTTAATTTGATGAATGTAAACATTGGAACTAAAAAGCTCCATTAAGAAACAAGAATAAAAAAAATTAAAGAAGGAAAAAAAAGTAATCCGCAACTGGGCTCGAACCACTGACCCCTGGAGTAAGAGTCTTACGCTAAGACCACTAGGCCATCAGTGCTCATACAGTGAGTAGTGTATTTTATACTTTATATAAGCAATCCTTGTAGTGTCACAAAATATAACGATAACAACAGAGCTCTCCAAATTATTCAATCGTTCGCGTTGCAACACTTTATAATTTTCAGGATTTGTAAATCGTCAAAAGATGCATTTACTGGATATTTGAGAGCACTGTAAATCATCAGTATTACTGTTTCCTCAGAAATAACATAACTACAATTAAAATGTGTGAATCTGAAACAATTTTTTTCCCTTTTGTCAATTTACCAAAACGTGAAAAGGTCCCTTTAACTCTTTCAGTGCTGGAACCGAATTTTGAAGGCCTTTGCAAACAGTTTGGATCCAGATGAGACGCCACAGAACGTGGCTTCTCATCAGGATCCAAACTGTTTGCTATTCTGATAGTATTCTTTGCAGACAACATTTTAGCAGACGACAAATTTCCCAGCATGCAAAGGTTGCTTTAAGTATTGTATCACCATACGATGGGGACCTACCTGTTAAACACTTGACAGATCTTAGATCGCCTTCAAATGCATTGATGCATGCGGTACACTGCGCTAGCTGGGATTGGTGCAGAAGTGATGTAACCTATGGGAAGAATACTGGAGCGGATAGAACTTTGTTGAACTGACGATGAATTGAATTTTCTGTGTTAAAAGAATAAATGGCTGAACGCTAAAATGTGGTATCTTGATGGGAGATGAACTCAGATATGATAGATTATAAGTGACTGAAGCTTGAACAGCGATGCACTTCTGTGTATATGAACTTGGGATTGTTAACTTGTGAGTTAAAACTTTTCACGTTTCCACACATGTTGTGTTTGCTCGTGTTTATGGGTTAATGACATTGTTGTTGATTAAGTTGGAGGACATTTTTGCGTAAATTATAAGAAAATAAGAAAATGAATTTGGCTGATTAATGGAATTGCATAAATCATGATGTGTTGACAAGACTTATACAACAAGTGTGACCTCCGTTTTCCAAGATCTGTTTTTATTTTCTCACTTATTTTTTATTGTGGTATAAATAATTTTTTTATTAAGCGGTGGCATTTTTTACGCGGACAAAAGGTAGTAAGAAAGTGGGAGATTACCTGAGGCAATAGAAACCTGAGTGCAGATTCACTTTGGATTTAATAGTGCATTTGATACACAGGTATTGCACCAATTAAATGGTTGTTTGGAGTGCTGTGGTTGACATCCATCACTTGTTTTGTTTTGTAAGGTGAGTTAGTAGTCTGGTGTGGGCGGAAATCGTAATTTGTTGTTGTTGTTGTGACTGTGTTTGGACTTATTCGAGAAGTGTTTTAAAATGTACCGGTATATATAACTATTTAGCCTTTGTAAAGGTAAGTTTGCTTTTCAGTCATTTTTAAAGAAGTGTTGGTACAAAAAAAAACACACACAAAAATTATAACATTTAAATCTGAGATTTTTCAAATTAGGCAAATTTACTTAATGTTAGAAACTTTTGCTTTGTAATTAGTCGTTTATGACTGACCAACATAATTATTCACTAAAAATGTAATGTGTCTTAGTTTAAAATAAGCCTCGTTTACCAATTTATGGTCTTTCATTAGAAGTGTCAGGGCTTTTCCCAGCCACTTTGGCAAAAGGAGTCTGTTCAAATTGGAATTTTTTTAATCGATTAAACGGCAAATTTGGGAATTTTTTATCAACAAAATGGACCAAATTGGGATTTTTTTTATGAACAAAATATTGACACATCAGGCCTATAATTCAAATTATGATAACAAAATTATATAAATTATAGTTATATACTTTGTAATATGTTTATGAAATAAAATTATGATATATCAATCATAAGACACTTCATTCTGAAAAAAAAATGTTTTGTTTTAAGAAATTGGGATTTTTTTTTTACAATTTCGGTTTGGAATCAGGTCCGTTTGCTTTGGGATCGGGTCCATTTTACATTCTTTATTAAGAAGCAGGAAAAGCCCTGAGTGTGAATCATTCAATATCAATACAAATTTATTAATATTCATGGCTAGTTTGCACCCAATGATACCGTCTCTTTGTGTAGTAATTATCACTTAAGTGGTACTTATACTTAATCAGTCAATAGTTTTGAGCGAAACTACGATATCACGTTTATTGCAATGTTAGTCAGATGACACAGTTTCGCGCTCAACCCCTGATGGATAGAATCTAATATTTTTAAAAACTGGTCAAGGATTTTGGATTGAACATTGTATTATTTTTGTGGGGGGGGGGGTCATTATAAAGAGGATCAAGTGGGTTGTAAATGGTTTGGGAGTCACTGTCGAGAAATTGAGAGGCAAGCTGTTTTAAATGAACCTCGTTCTGGGAAAACTGGGCTTAATGCATGTGCATAAAGTGTTGTCCCAAATTAGCCAGTGCAGTCTTATCAGGGACAAAACTTTCCGCTTTTATTGAATCTTTCGTTTGTAGGAGGTCGCATCTAAGTGAAAAATCCATTGAGGGCCGAAAGTGTCGTCCCTGATTAGCCTGTGCACACTGCACAGGCTAATCTGGAACGACACTTAACGCACATGCTTTAAACCCCCTTTTCACAGAGCGAGGCTCATATGTGTTGTTTGCTCAGTGTCAGAATTTCTGTGTCTTCAAAGTTTACCTTGCTGACTACATGATGACCACTACCTTTGTAGATGCTTGACAATCAGGGAAAGAGTTTACCCATCATTTGTTATCCCTCGCCAAAGGCGGAGAGATATAGAAAAGGCGTCCTTCAGTCATTCCGTCACAAAATTTTGAAATTGTTGGTTCCCCGCCATCAATTCAAAGAATTTGCTTGTTTATATTTATGTTTGATATGACCGGCGCCATGCTTAAATTGGTCATTTAATATGCCATATACAGCCAGCATAGCTTTAGACCAGCCTGCATATTTGCGCAGTCTTAACAGGAGCTACTCTGTCCGCTAATGAGACCACAAAGTATTGCGTGACTTTATAACAGACAGGGTAGCCCCTTACAAGACTGCGCAAATGGACAGGCTGGTCTGGAGCTACGCTGGCTGCATATTGCATAATAAGTGTAGGTCTCAACAAAAAGTATGGTCCAAATTGACAGTGGGACTAAGTATTGACAGTGGGACTAAGTATTGACAGTGGGACTAAGTATTGACAGTGGGACTAAGTATTGACAGTGGGACTAAGTATTGACAGTGGGACTAAGTATTGACAGTGGGACTAAGTATTGACAGTGGGACTAAGTATTGACAGTGGGACTAAGTATTGACAGTGGGACTAAGTATTACGTCAAGAAAATGACATTTGGTTTAGTTTCATGACTGCGCACCTAATGGGACAATTTTAAGTGTGACTAATTAAAACTTAATGTGAACATTACTCTAATATACATTTCATTTAATGGTATACGGATGTGGAAGGAGACACACAGTGGTTAATTAATGCTCATTTTTGTGATATATAGTGCGATAAAAAACTATGACATGAATAATAGAACATATAAGGTGCCAGATTTTTATATCTTCTGCCATGTTTGTGTCATGTTGAAACATGGAATGTATGAAGTTTTGTGTCAAATGTGACACTTTTGGACATTTTTTTTTGGTTTTCTGTTCGTGCAGTGTTTTGTACAATAGCTGTTTCTAGACAGACTCGACGTTTCGCTGAATCCTTGATGAGCTCCTGAATTATATTGAGCCGCGCTCTTGGAGAACAGGGTAAATCAGTGTCCATTCTAGGATTTTAAAAAAATGGGGGAATTTTACTGATAATTCTAATATTACAAAAATGTATGACATTTTTCCTTATTTGTCTTTGAAAAAAAAATCCACCCTCCCATGCAAAATATGGGGGGAATCTTCAATAAAAGGGAGTGAATCCCCCCATCCCCCTTTCTAGAGTCGACACTGGTTAAAACATGTTACTCAGGGACAATACTCCGGGGGCTAGACCGGATTTTCGTTCACAAAAGACTGCCTTTAAACAAAAATGTCCATGTTAAGTGGAAAGTGTCGACACTTATTAAGCTGTGCTAGCATAACATAAAATTGCTGGTAGTTTAAAGGCAGGAATCAAGTTTAAGGTATATATCTGCCATTTAAACAATTTAAAAGGCGAAAGAAATCGATATTTAAACGGAGAATGAGTGGAATTTGTTATCAATGAGCATTTGTATTTAATCTTCAATTATTGAACAAATGATTTCTGGCTTTCATGAAGTAATACAAAAAGCCCGCAAACTTTCTCACATGCGTTTAGATATTCAAACAATACATATCATTGTTTGTCACATTAGGACTCTAATTATTTTTGCCACACTGGCTTCTTTACGCCATCTCCATTTACCATCGTATCGCAGGGTCGGTTTTCTGTGTCCAGCCTCCTGCCATGTTGTCTCGTTTCATTCAGTTTTTTCCACTTTGTATTCTGAAAAGGCCTATATTGATAAATAGCTTCGTTGTGGCATTTGATAGCTTTAACCCATTTATGCCTAGTGGACTCTCCCATCCTTCTAAATTTGATCAATTTATTTCCAAAATTAGGGATTTCTAGTATATTTATTTCTATTTTTTAATATTTCTCACAGAAATTCCTTTAAGCAAACTGCGCAGACCCTGATGAGACGCCGCATCATGCGGCGTCTCATCTGGGTCTACGCTGTTTGCCAAGGCCTTTTTTCTAGACGCTAGGCATAAATGGGTTTAAGTGGCGCAAAATTGTACATACAAGCCCCTGCAGTCAATGTGAACTCCATATCATGATGCGATTACGGGCAGATATTTGGGCCGTGCTCTGAGAAAAAGAGGTTTAATGCATGTATCTAAAGTGTCATCCCAGATTAGCCTGTGCAGTATGCAGTCTGCACAGACTAATCATGGACTACACTTAACGCCTAAACTTGATTTTTTTTTTACTAAGAAGAGACTTTCTTTAAACAAAAATTATCATAAAAGGGGAAAGTGTTGTCCCTGATTAGCCTGTGCAGACTGCACAGGCTAATCTGGGACGGCACTTTACGCACATGCAATTAACCCCTTTTTCACAGAGCGAGAATCATTTGTAGCAGATACTTACCAAATTATGCTCAAGTAAATCCCCATTGGTTGCCAAGGAAATTATTTTTTCCGGTTTAAGTGCAAATATAATCATCTCTATACATGAATATTTTTCTGTAGTTGTTTTATTTTTATTTGGTGTATCCAATTCTAGATAGAGATGTACCATAACAATAGTTAAAAGTTGTAAATTTCATTTGAATATTTCGGTAGATATACTTCCCACGAGGTATATTATTTCACTAATGTTGTTGCATGTCATAGGAGTTGTTCTAATGGACATGTTACTTGGTTCACTTTTCCTATAGAGATAAAGTTGTAATATTTAATGTTTTGTATTATAATGCAACTCGACACTTGAGCATGTTTTAATGTATTATAAATGGTATTAATAGCATTGTGTTTTTTGCGAGAGCACGAAATTTTTACAAAAAATTAGCAAAACATCGTGATGAACTTTCATGTTCTTACCTATTCTTTTTAAAGAATGTCCATAAAAAAACAAAATAAAACCAATATTATATGAATGATTCCTTCTTCAAATAAGAATTGAAATCTTATTTTTATATGATAAGAGTATGCATACAAATTAAAAAATAAACCTCTTGGTTTTCTCATGCACAGGTGTTAAGCCATTCGAGAGCCATAATTATTTCTGTATAGGTGTTAAATTACATTTGTGTCTGGATTCCCAAAAGATTGTTTGTTTCCATGACAAAGTTATATCTGTTTAAACATCTTGTGTGTGCCCCTAGACAGTTTTGTGACTTTGCAGGGGATAACATTTCATATGTGTTTTGCTAATTTAAAGGTCCTGTGTTATATATGTGTTTTGCTAATTTAAAGGTCCTGTGTTTCATATGTGTTTTGCTAATTTAAACGTCCTGTGCGTTATTAAAAACATTACTTGTATTTAATTTTACGAGAAGTGTGCCCAGCTTATGGATTGAGGGGTTGCTGTTTCTTTAAAGGCATTACAACTTGTGTGCGGTTGGGTCATGAATTTTTTTTTCCACACTCCTTCACCTCTGTCTCAAGAGGGGCAGTTGAAAGTTACTTGCATGAGTTTATGCACTAATAATATATAATAGTACTGGTAAACCAGCTTACCTGGGGAAAGTGTGAGTTGGTAAACTGACCACCATGAAATGACTGAAATACTGTTGAATACCGCAAAAAGTCAAACCAAACAAACAAAACACAACAAGAAAATATATTTGTTTTTTTATTCACATGATCTTTGAGTGAAAATCTGTTAACGTTCACAGCGAATCAGAATGCCCCATGACATATTTATTTAGTGTTTTAGTGATGTGTTTTTTGTAGATAAATTATTTCCATAAGTATGTATAATACTGCATATTATTAACTTTTCTTTTGTACATTTGGTTATGGAAGTGATTTGTTATTGGGGACTCCCATAATTATTGTACATGAAAAAAGCCCAGAAAAATTACTTTACTTAAGTGACTCTGGTTCATTTCTGTCAGATAGACCACTGTTTTTTTTTTCACCATTTTGGGAATGGGGCCGGAGTCCTTTGGATTGGGAAAAATCGCGGTGTTTTGACTAAAATTGGGAGATTAGTGTTTTTATTGTTTTGCTTACAAATGCTTAAAAATGGAGAATAAAAGTGTTCAATGCTATATTTACTAAGGTTCAACTTACAGGGCTGGATGGGAGATGAACAAAATGTTAAGGAGATAAAAAAAAAACTTTTTTTTTTTTTTTTTTTTTAAACCTTCAATTGGGAATGTTTAGGTCCCATTTGGGAAAAATATATACCTTTTTTCCATTGGGAATGGGACCATTTACCAGCCCCGAATTTGATTGAAAAAAAAACTGTAGACAGAGCTGAAAGTGATGTTTCTATTTCCCGTCTCATTTTCAGTTATGTTTCTATTTCCCGTCTCATTTTCAGTTGTCAGGGCTCGGTGATCTAAGCTCAGACAAGTCTTCCCACCAGCAACTCCTCCATCTAGAATTCTTTGGTAAGTATCAAACGTGTATTGTCCCCATGGTGTTGTGGAAATGGTGTTCGCCTAGATACCGGAAGGTCACGAGTTCCATCCCAACTGTGGGAGCGTTCTTTCGATCTAACCCAAAGACACCAAGTACTGGTTTTAAGTCCCAGGAAAGGGGCTCAAGAACGTTTAAATAAGCCTTAGGCTTTTGATGCAATCGATCTAAAATAAATAGGTTTAAACTAAATGTGTATTGTTGCAGTTGTTGGTGGTGGTGGCTTTGATGATGATGGTAGTAGTGTTAACGTAGCCCCAGTCCACACAACTTTTTGGGGATTTTTATGCCCCCTCTGAAGAAAGGTCGGTCTGTCGATCTGTCTGTGTGTCTGTTGATAGACTAGTTCGTTTCCGATCAATAACTTTTGAACGGAGTGACAAATTTGCTTGATACTTCACATGTGCATTGGCCTTGGACAGAAGATGACTTCTACAGAAATTGGGGTCTCTAGGTCAAAGGTCAAGGTCACTGTCACAATAATTGTGAAAATCGTTTCCGATCAATAACTTGTCAACCAATTGACCGATTGACTTGATACTTCATAAATTATATGCATTGGCCTTGGACAGTAGATAACCCCTATTAAAATTGGGGTCACTAGGTCAAAGTTCAAGGTCACTGTCACAATAAGTGTGAAAATCAAGGCCCTGTTTTGGGGGCATATGTCTCCGACAGCGGAACTCTTGTTTTTTTGTATCATGCAATTATTTCTTCAACTGTTCTCCACCATGCAACCATTGATCTAAGAAGGGTATAATTTGTAAGTTACTTGCGTAAGTTTGTGCCTTAATTTCTGGTAAATCTCTTAGATCAACATACCTTGCCCAGTAATTGTGCATGAAGGTAAATTGGGCACTATTTGAATAAATTACTGATTAAACAATGTAAGATTCAAGTAAACTAAAAAAAATAAATGATAAACATGCTTTTGATTTTAAATGCTTTTAAGCTTATCCTAATTTTGTGTACACTTAAACCAACTAAATTTCTGTTTATAGAAAAGAAGACTGTAAAAATATGTGTATTCCAACTGTGAATAGTTTGTACCTATGTGCTATAATCCAAAATTTCAAAATGAATTAACAAGGCGAGTACAGACGTCTGGTTTTTAGTCATTTGGTTAGTGGTTTCAACAGGTTGAGAATTTAAATATTTATTCGAGTTGTCCATTCAAACTGCATGTCTTCCTTTGTTAAAATATGTGTTACATCAGTGCTTTTAGACGTTTTTACTTCAGGCGTTTTATCAGTTGGCAAATACAGCAATATTTGCTTTTATAATCCAAATATCAATTTCACCTCGCTAGTTGACTCGTGGCCGTCTCGTTTCTATAGAACTTCAGCCAGATAAAAGACAGCGATTAAAAATAAAAATTTAACACAACGTTTGCAGAGTTATCAATTTACAAAGAGCACAATTTATTGTTGTTTAATCTCAAATAAACTGTAAAATACAGTACACAATCATTGTGATTGCATTTTTTTGCAAGTTGGAATGAAATGTTTTTGCACTCATGTGGTTTATCTGAATAAACATATAAGATTAATGCTAGATGATGAGTTTGAAAACCATTTTATTTGCAAACCACTGCTTTACTTGTATCAGTGTTTTTTTTCACCATTTTGGGAATGGGCGGGCCCTTTGGATTTGGAATAATGGCGGCGTTTTGACTAAAAGTGGGAAATAAAGTGTTGTTGTTGATTTGGTAAAAAATGCTTCAAAATTGAGGATTTTACTGTTTTCAATAGCATATGAACATAGGTTCAACGTATAAAGCTGGATTGGATATGAACTAAATGTTGAATATGAAGAAGTGAAACTCCAGAAGCTGCAGCAGTATTGCAGTTTTATCATACACACCTCTGTGGTCCTTTATTTATGGCAAGGAACCAATTGCCAAAACGGTACAGTACGGCACAAAACGAAACAACATATACACATAGTAGAATAAAGCTGGGGTCACCGCCTTGGAACGGAATACCGGCCCTGATTTTGAACGAAAAAAACACTGTGTATGCCAGTGATTATTTTTGCTTTATATTTTACAGCCTGTGCCTTTTGGATTGGGAAAAATAGCTCTATAAACCATGAAATAGGGAAAAATGAAACATTATTAATATGAGTATGAATAGCAGTATATCAATTATTTATAAGTCATGTTGAACTGCATTTTAAAATTTATATTATTAAGTGCTACAGAATTATATCGCTCTATAATAAACTCAATAAACCTATTATTTAGTTAATTGGAAAAGTTTGGCAACTTTTTTATGAAATTTTGATAAGATTTTTTGGGGAAAATGTTACTTTTTGCAATTGGGAAACAGCCTGTAAGAGGCTCTAATTTTGGGCAAAAAGAATCTCCATACGCATACAAAATTTCATTGTAAATGTCGGTACACACCTGATCTACTGTGTGCTTGTGATAATTTGGTGCACATAGCTTTTGAATAAATACCTGTGCCTGTTATAGGCTATATTTCGTTTTGCAAACAGATTTTATCAAAAGAGCAATTTGATCTATGCAAATTGGTCTGAAAATAGCACACTTCTTTACAAGGATGAGTGAGCCCAGGATGTTGATGTAAACATATACTGTCCTCGGATGCCCTATCATTCTTTTGTTCACCCGAGTTTGCAGTTTATTTTTATCCCATACTAGACATATTTGGTAGTTATTTATTCATAAGTTTTTGTTATGCCTGTTTGTAAAGCACTTGCATAACTCTGTTTCGCACTTAATTGAGCTGTGGTAAAAAAAAGTGGGAACTATTGTATGGGATACTGAAAATGTTAAGAAGATGCAACCGTTTCACGTCAAATCATAAGCGTTTTTTATAAGTTTGTTACTGTAGTTTCATTTAATTTTGTTGACATGAAATTTCGGGGATTTGTAAATTCTGCCATATTTGTTGGATCTTCAATTAATGGATGTGAGGAATTTATATAGTTTCTCAGTATGTTACAGTCATGAGATCTCACGATCAAATTAAACTTAGCAAGAATTGAAACAATCTTTCTCAAAAGAAAGGAAGTTCTGATTCTTACCAGCAAACAAACAAGGTAGTGTCTCAACAAGTCCTATAAAGTTTAAACCTATTTATTTTAACTTGATTGCATCGAAAGCCTAAGGCTTATTTGAAACGCTCTTGAGTCCGTTTCCTGGGACTAGAAACGGTACTTTTCTTTGGGGGAGATTTAAAGAACGCTCCCACTGTGGGGATCGACCTCCTGATCGCTAGGCGGACACCATATCCACTACACCATGGCGACCTTTTTGGACTGGTTAGCCCCGTTCGGGACGTTACTTATATCCTAAACTGGATTTTGTTTTGAAGAGACTTCCTTCACATGAAAATTCCATAAAAGCGGAAAGTGTTTTATCCTATTACCAGATGAAAATTGATAGTATAACAACGATCATATAAACTTTTAGATCATTTTCTGGGTTTTTCCAAAAAATTGGAGAATCTGTTTTTGTCAACTACACAAGAACAAAATCGTGAAAAAATGCAATATTTGATAATTATAAATGGAGAAAGGGGGAAATAATAATAGGATAAATAGAATATTTTGTGAGTTTTGGATAAAGATCAAGTTTATCATGCTAGGCAAGCCTCCCGCTTCCATGGTTCTAAGACACCCATGATAAACTTTATCTTTATCCAAAACTCACATAAAATTCTCTATGTCCCTGATTAGCCTGTTCAGACTTTACAAGCTAATCATGGACAACACTTAACCCTTTAAGCGCTGGAACCGAGTTTTGAAGGCCTTTGCAAACAGTTTGGATCCAGATGAGACGCCACACAACGTGGCGTCTCATCAGGATCCAAACTGTTTGCTATTCTGATAGTATTCTTGAAAAAAATTGGAGAAAATGCTAATTTTAGAAATTCAGCAGACAACATTTTAGCAGACGACAAATTTCCCAGCATGCAAAGGGTTAATGCACATGTCTGTTTTCTCAGAATGAGGCTCACTTGATAATGCCCCCACGCCTTCTTACAGATTTTTTTTTTTCTAGTGCAATATTTTATTCACCCCATAAGAAATGTACATATCGTGTTACAGATATTGAGTCGGTGAACCTTAAGAAGGGTTTCTTCTTCAACCCGGACCCATACCTCAAGCTTACTGTTCAGCCGGGCAAGCTATGCAGTCCGCAGGCCCATCATGAGAACCAGCTGAGGAGCCCTGTAGCCCAGAACACCACCTGCCCACGATGGACCAACTCGGTAAGTGGCTACACATAACTAACTTAACCCTTTCCCACCCTGAACACCACCTGCCCAAGATGGACCAACTAGGTAAGTGGCTACACATCACTATCTTAACTCTTTCCCGCCCAGAACACCACCTGCCCACGATGGACCAACTTGGTAAGTGGCTACACATCACTATCTTAACTCTTTCCCGCCCAGAACACCACCTGCCCAAGATGGACCAACTAAGTTAGTGGCTACACATCACTATCTTAACTCTTTCCCACCCAGAACACCACCTGCCCAAGATGGACCAACTAAGTTAGTGGCTACACATCACTATCTTAACCCTTTCCCACCCAGAACACCACCTGCCCAAGATGGACCAACTAAGTTAGTGGCTACACATCACTATCTTAACCCTTTCCCACTCAGAAGCAAAGTGAAAATGGCTACATGCAACCAGCATAAAACCAGAACAGCCTGCAAGTAACACGCAGTCTGTCCAGAATTTATGCTGTTTGCTGCTCATCAGTACCATAGGGTTTGAAATGAAGCCATTAACCCTTTGAGCGCTGGAAC
>VMBQ01000991.1:154913-191384 GCA_007657795.1 Dreissena rostriformis | reverse complement strand
CCGTCCGTCCGTCCGTGTGTGCGTCCGTTAGACTTTTGTTTGTTTACGCGATAAACTCCACAGTTTTCATCCGATTCTTTTTAAACTTGTTCAGTGTCTTTATATTAATGAGGACTCGAACCCTATTGAAAATGGGTTACATTAGACCGTCCGTCCGTGCGTGTGTAGACTTTTTCTTGTTTACGCCATAAACTCCACAGTTTTTATCCGATTCTTTTAAAACTTGTACAGTGTCTTTATATTCATGAGGACTCGAACCCTATTGAAAATGGGTTACATTAGACCGTCCGTCCGTCCGTGCGTGCGTTAGACTTTTTCTTCTTTGCGCGATAAACTCCACAGTTTTCATCCGATTCTTTTCAAACTTGTTCAGTGTCTTTATATTAATAAGGACTCAAACCCTATTGAAAATGGGTTACATCAGAGTAAAAAGTCCAGAATTATCGCCCCTTGAATTTGTATTGGTCCGAGGCATTTAAGTAGGTTGTTTAATTGGTTGCAATTATAAATTTAAAATTAAATAAAATATAAGCCATCTGATAATTCATTTGGCAAGGATGAAAGGATTTGTGTTTTCAGTATTCCCTTGCATGATGACTTTCCATTCCATTGACATTCCAGCCAGTAGAGCGATTCAGGCCCTCATGGGCCTCTTGTTTATGTCCCCCAGTCTATACTGGGGGACATATTGTTTTGTTTGTTTGTTGGTTTGTTGGTCTGTTTGCACAAACTTTAACATTGGCCATAATGTTTGCAATATTGAAGATAGCAACTTGATATTTGGCATGCATGTGTATCTCATAGAGCTACACATTTTCAGTGGTGAAAGGTCAAGGTCAAGGTCATCCTTCAAGGTCAAAGGTCAAATATATGGGTCAAAATCGCTCAAAAGGGGACATAGTGTTTCACAAACACATCACTTGTTTTTTTTAGTTTTCAACATAAAGTTCATCTCCCATCCAGCCCTATAAGTTGAACCTTAGTGAATATGATATTGAAAACACTTTTGTTCTCAATTTTAAAGCATTTGCTAGCAAAAAACAACAACAGCACTAATTTCCCAATTTTAGTAAAAACGCCGCGATTTTTCTTAAAACAAAGGGACCCGAGCCCATTCCCAAAATGGTGAAAAAAAACACTGTAAGGTTACTGTCATCAATCTTGATGTAACTTTGGATTTAACGAGCCTGATTGAAGACCTTATTTAGGATTGTGTTTGCATATTTCAAGTGCCAAAAGAAAAGAAAAAAGCTTTTGTAGGAAAGCGAACCAAACAAATCATTTGCCGGAAATAGAATTATCTTATCAGATTCATGCTGCAAGTGGATAATGTTGAATGAATTTAGCCTCAGCGTGTGCAGTCTGCACAGGCTAATCAAGGAAGACACTTTCTGCTTTATGGAATTTTTCTCTTCGGAACAAAAATCCAGTTTAGGCGGAAAGTGTCATCCCTGATTAGCCTGTGCGTACTGCACATGCTTATCTGGGACAACACTTTACACACATGTATTAAGCCCAATTCTCCCAGAACGAACCTCAATTGTTTGTTGTTTTTCCTTGCAGGCTGGTTTCCCTATCGCTGGACCTGAGTCGACGTAATCCTGCCGAGAGCGTCAGTGGAAACATGAAGTTCTCTGTGCGGGTCACCAAGTCACCGCTCAGTGAGTGCAGTGCAGCCTGGGCGAGAGTGCAATGTAGCCTGGCCTAGAGTGCAATGTAGCCTGGCGGAGAGTGCAATGTAGCCTTGCCAAGAGTGTAGTGTAGCTTGGCCGAGAGTTCATTGTAGTCTAGCCGAGAGTGCAATATAGCCTGGCCGATTCTTTGGCACCGCTTAACCCTTTGAGCGCTGGAACCGGATTTTGAAGGCCTTTGCAAACAGTTTGGATCCAGATGAGACGCCACAGAACGTGGCGTCTCATCAGGATCCAAACTGTTTGCTATTCGTATAGTATTCTTTGAAAAAAAAATCGAAGAAAATGCTTATTTTACAAATTCAGCAGACAACATTTTAGCAGACAACAAATTTCCCAGCATGCAAAGGGTTAATCCTTTACCACTCAGAAACACATTTTGACGCTTTTGTAGTCCCTTAGAAAATAAAATTCATTTTAAGACCTTTCTTGCTAGATTCAAGTTTTAAAGGCTTCATTTCCAACTCTTAAGATACTGATAAGCAGCAAACAGCATAAAACCTGAACAGACTACAGGTTACTCGCAGGTTGTTCTGGTATTATGCTGGTTGCAAATAGCCATTTAAACTTTGCTTCTGAGTGGGAAAGGGTTTTTGGGACAGTGTCCCAGGTTGTGTCTAGAAACATGGATATTTAAAAATAGACTTGTAGAATTGATAAAAAAAAAGATATGTACCCTGCTTATGGGTTTTACTGACTATTCAATACTTAGGTCAAGTAAACTGTGATGTTTTTAAAGGCTTTCACACCTCTGAATTAAGTACCGAACATTTCTTTGTATAACACGCAGTTTTTTACCTCCAAATTTCAAATTAAAAAGTTGGTGCGCATAATTCATTGATACAAAGCTTTCCTGGATGTTAAAACGCTAAAAATTCATATTTTATCGTAAATAATCATAATAGCCTCCATTTTTTCCCAGAAAACTACACCCTATAACAATATAATGCTATGCAACCCATGCTCCGGATCATATAAACGCTTCTTATTCGAAGAATACAAAATAAGGCTTTTCAGTGACACAGATTAACTGATTGCGCAATAGTAAAATGACGGCTATTTTTCAGCACGATTTCGTGTCTTGAAATCTTTTTTCTCCTTTTTGGCATTACAAAAACGGGTGCATGTTATACATGGTTGCGCGTTATACACGGTAAAATACGGTAATTGGTGGCTTGTCCCTGCTTTTAAAGAATGAAGTTGATGTTGATTATTATGACATATTTGATAAAAAAACATGATTCAAATATAAGAATACTGTACACTTACAATTAAATCATTATGGTGTAATAAACCCTTATTTTCATGTGTATACAAATATGTGCCTGAAATCGTTCATACATTTTTGCCCTAATGTTTTTCTGATATTCCGGACACAGTTCATCTTCAAGTTGTTAAAATAGTTCAGTTGTTAAGTGTATGTTGTGAAGTAGTGTCTATTATTCAGCCCTGACACCATTATAAACACTCTAGTATGAATGATGTGAACATATGTGCAGCCTGGATTAGGAGTTATGCAATTTGATTTTATTTTGTTATACTTTTTACAGGGATTTTAAAATTGGTTGTGAAAGCTTTTTAAAGTTCCTCGTGACAGAATATTCAGTGATGTGCTCAGATAATATTTAGACATTTATTTTTGATCATTACCCTGTGTGTTGACTATCATTTGAAAAGGATTTTCATCACTGATAATGCTAAAAATATTTCTTGTGCAATAACAAAAACTTGATAATCCTTTTTCAGAGCCCTCAAGTAAACCAGTTCCAGCGAAGCGAAAACGGCCCAATGACGTTCGGACAGCATCGCTGCCCGAAACCTCCGAGCCACCGGACAGTGTGTTCCAGTACGCCAACAAAGAGCACTCACTGACTGACTCCAATCTCTGTGCTTTGAACGGCATTCTGGGTAAGGAGTCCAGCGAATCGCCGGAGTTTGAGAACGCAGCAACGCCTTTCCACGAATCGGAGCTCAGGATCTCTGACGATTTTGACCGGGGTCTTGATCACGAGGCAGAACTATTGTCGGCAAAAATGTTTGCAGTAACTACGGTGCCAAATACTATAGCAAGTGTGGCTATTGTGTCAGGATTTGAAAACGGGTATGACTGCCGCAGGCGTTCGCCAGTTGAGGATTTTGTCGTGACTCCGTCGCATTATACGTGTAGTGAGTGTGGAGATTTACGAACTACAATGGCTGCCGCAGGGCTCACTCGGTGTGTGTACAGTGGCTCAGGCTCTAGAAGTGATGACAGTGCACTGCCATCTAGTGCCGATAATTCTGATGGATCTAATGCAATGGATATCGTGTTGTTAAATAGAAATTCTCATTCTGTGCCAGACGATCTGAGCGATTCAGGTGAAATATTGCCAGTGGCTGCTACTTTAGACAATGTGCCAAAATCGAGAAAAAATATTGCGAAGTTTGATTTTAGTTTAAATTTAGATACATCGTTAACGTCACCTTTACATAACGCAACGCCAAAGAAAGAGATTGGAACCTTGTTCCTCCTGCCAGATGATGATAGTGACAGTGGAATGAACCCTGCCCCTCCTGACCTGCCCCCCAGGACTTACAAGGCACCTCCCCTACCCCCCAGGCACCGCTCAAGTGACGCCCCTCCCCTACCCCCACGCAGTGTTGAAAAACACCACCCTACCATTGTTGCTACGTCACATAGTGTAACCACACCCACGTCACCATCACGGTCCATAGAAAGTCTAGATTTTGTGAATTTAAACCCTCTGGAACCCCCTCCTTTGCCCCCTCGGACTTACAGCCCCGTTCATATGCCCCCTTTGGGGGTGGGGCCCGATCGCGGTGATAGAGGGGCGGAGTCGGGAAGTGGGGGGTCCCTGTCATTGCTTTCAACGGAGGATAGTGATGGAAGAAGCTTTGACAGTATGGAGGCGTTCTCTGGGTCACGAGAAAGCTTGCAGAATGACTCAGCAGAAAGATTGAGAAGCGTTGGGTTAGTGCAAGACGTAGTTAAACGTGAGCATATAAAGTTACACAGACTTTCTCAAGGGAAGCTCTCATGTCTTTCAAGTGGTGCTTCTGTTGATGTAGCAGGGGCAGGAGCGAGTCTCGTCAAGGAACCCACCGAGGGCCAAAGTCCCCTTACCCCACCCACCCTGGAGTGGAGACGTTCGGCAGACGTGGCAGCGTACGATCGTGATCAGTCATTCCCTCCGCCAATAGTGCAAAGGAATAAACACAAAACTGATTCCGACAGACTGAAAGCTCTTGAACCACCATCAGACAGAAACCGCAGTGCTAGTTTTGAGTCACCTGTTGATAAAATGCGGTTGTTGAACTTTCCTTCGGGGGAGACAACTAACGACTCAGTGTTGAGCTTGGATAGGCCTCGTGTTTTAGAATCATTAACTTTCTGTCAAAGTGACACACCGCCCCCTGTGGACAGAATGTTTCACGATTCCCATTGTTTGCATAGACCTATAAAACAGTCCCTGTCTGCAGGGCCTCATAAGCACAAAGACCCCCCTCTCCTACCGTGTGATCGTGCCAAGTCGTTTGAACAACCCCCTCCGCCGTTTGATCGACAACGCTCCGTAGACTGTGTACTCACGGATAGGCAGCCATCCAATGCAATGAATACTCATACTCACATGCACTTTGACATGCCTCCCTCATTACCGCTTTCATTATCCAATCAGTCTGAAATCTCGTGCTACCCATTGAAGGACAGCCAAGGTCAGAACATTTACAGCCCGGTGCTTGATTTGCAACCTCCGTTGTACAGTCGCCAACGCTCGTACGACCCTCCCCGACTGGTCGAGCGACAGCTATCGAACGACAGCAGCAAATCATCGTCTAGCGGGTCGGTCAGTCAGTCGGGGAGCTCCGGGTCATCACAGACTAAGCTTCCTGTACGGCGCTCCCTGAGTCCCTCGGTCAGGAGGATCAATGATGGTGGTATGTCAAGCTTATGATAATTATTCAAATGGTGAAAAATGTGAAAATTAATCTTACATGGATAATTGAAAAGAGATGGTTTCACATCTAATTATCTGCATTAAAAAAGTGTTCTAGAAACAATTTGTATTGTTGGAGTTTAATTAACAACATAAGAACAACAAGAAATAATCTGGCAAACCATTAAAATGCACATTGTATGTTCATTTGTATTTAGTGCAAAATTGCATGGTTGGTATTCTGTTAAATAAAATCATAGTATTTAATTTTGTATGTGTAATTGTGTATTTTGTAGATTTCTTTTTCAAAATTTGAATATCAATTTAATGAATAATGTATCTCTAAGCTGCTTAAATTTTCCCTCAGGTGTCTTCTCCAGCCTGCAAGGGGCCGTGGGTGGTTCCCCAGTCCCCTCCCAGTGGTCCCTAGGGGGCTCCTACCTGGACACCTCCTGGCCGGAGATCCCTCCCAGGCCTGGGACCCTCCTGCCCCAGAGGGACTCCACCCCCTCACCTCCCATCGTCCCCCACAGGGGCCGTATCCTCAGCGAAGAGGAGCGACAACACAACCGCAACCATATACAGCAGCATTTAAAACACTGGACTCAAAAGCAGAAGGATCGCGCTAATTCGAGTTTCGGGAGCAGCGAAGGGGGAACAGGGGATTCAGACATTTTATCGCCTTCTTCTGAGACTCGTAGTTTGACCAATGGTCACTGCGGGTGGGTGACGTTCGATGATCATCATTCGTCGCTTTCGTCAGATCACACGCTCACCGACAGTCTCCAGAGCCCGCCGTCTTACGAGCCTGCGGTAGGGTCAGAGGGAGGGGCCAGTCTGACAGGGGTCAGTGCAATATCGACCTTGGCGGGGCAGCATGGTTCCACGCCAACTGGTTCTGCCGTGTGGCAGTTACGACATGGGGACGGGGAACATCATGCCGTGGACTCTGGTAAGTGTTCACGGCTGTATTAGAGCCTCGCTCTGGTAGAACAGGATTTAACCCTTTGCATGCTGGGAAATTTGTCGTCTGCTAAAATGTTGTCTGCTGAATTTCTAAAATTAGCATTTTCTTCAGATTTTGTTCAAAGATTACTATCATAATAGCAAACAGTTTGGATCCTGATGAGACGCCACGTTTTGTGGCGTCTCATCTGGATCCAAACTGTTTGCAAAGGCCTTTAAAATCCGGTTCCAGCGCTCAAAGGGTTAATGCATGTGTGTCAAGTGTTATCCGTGATTAGTCTGTGCAGTCTGCACAGGCTAATGAAGGACAACACTTTCGGCCTATACTTGATTTTCATTTAGAAGAGACTTCCTTTTATTTACAATTAAAGCGGAAACTGTCATCCCTGATTAACCTGTGAAGAATGCACAGGCTAATCTGGGATGACACTTAAGTTTTCTCAGAGCGCAACTCATTAGTATTTGGAAATATAGTTTACTTGGTAGTGTTAAACCATGATGTGGTTAGTTTGTTAGGTTGATGGCAAACAATTTTTTACAGTTTTGGTTCATGTTTATGCAGGCAATTTAATGGTCCTTTCCAGAGGGGCACTTGGAATTATTCCGATCATGGTCTTTTTTTCAGTAACTACAATAAGCCCTTCTGGCGTTGAGGCAAACTTTGCAAACGCCTGTTGTCTCATTTGTCACTATATGGCTGTTTTTTTTTTTTAAGAGTTATAATACACCAAATTACGTCGTTTCACATGATAAATGTAAAGAAAGTCAACGTATGAAGGGGGCACCCATCTCTCACCCACCCCAATGGCCCCTGGGCGTTTGAAAAACAAAACCTGTGGAAAGAACTGAATCTGTGGTTTATTTTAAGTGGTATAAAAATAAATGGAAATGTGATGTAAAATTACAAGAATAATGCCTGCTGTTTTTCTCTCATCGTGTCACTGTCATGATTTCCAATGCTTGTTTTTTTATGCCCCCTTTTAAAAAAAGGGGGGTATGGGGGGTATATTGTTTTTGGCCTGTCTGTCTGTCATTCTGTCCCAAAACTAGCAACTTGATATTTGACATGCATGTGTATCTCATGGAGTTGCACATTTTGAGTGGTGAAAGGTCAAGGTCATCCTTCAAGGTCAAAGGTCAAATATATGGCTTCAAAGCGGAGTAGGGGGCATTGTGTTTCTGACAAATACAGCTCTTGTTCATTTTTCAATTTTTTCTCAGGATTGTTACATAAATGTTCCTTTAGCAATATTCCCAATGTATTCTCTATGTGTGTGATTTCAGCGGATAGCGTAGTGAGTGGTGGGCCCCCTGTGTCCCCTCTGCCCAAGTTGCCAGCGAGGGAACGCAGGTACCAGCCTGTGGACCCTAAACCAGGGGACCAGCCCCTCCCACCAGGTATCTAGGGACCCTCTTTATGTAGGGTGATTAACCCTTTGAGCGCTGGAATCGGATTTTGAAGGCCTTTGCAAACAGTTTGGATCCAGATGAGACGCCACAGAACGTGGCGTCTCATCAGGATCCAAACTGTTTGCTATTCTGATAGTGGTCTTAGAAAAAAAATCGAAGAAAATGCTAATTTTAGAAATTCAGCAGACAACATTTTAGCAGACGACAAATTTCCCAGCATGCAAAGGGTTAATGCACATGCGTAAAGGGTCATCCCGCACAGGCTAATAAGGGAGGACACTCTGCTTTTATGGTATTTTTCGTTTAAATGTCTCTTATGAAAGAAAATGCAGTTAATATGGAAAATGTCCCCAATTAGCCTGTGCGGATTGCACGGGCTTATCTTGAGACGACACTATACTTATGCCTTAAACCCCTTTTTGGCAGAGCAAGGCACATTTTAACCTCGTCTCATGCACCCTTCCCCGCCTTATGTCTTGCTGATCATGACATGTTAAGGATATCCACAGATGTCAGTTGAATGTTTATAAGCAGTGAAAGAGCTCTTGAGGTACATTTTCAAAGCAATATATCTTTAAATGATGTGCATTTAATAACTTAAGTGAACAATAATTGCCCCTATTCTACATGTGTGATGTATGCTTTAAGATGACAATATGTATAGGGGAAATAAATGTACAGTAATGTCCAGTCCTGTCAAACATTAACTCAGTCTGCCCTAATGTCATATTTAATAAAGTTTTAATATGTAAATATATTAGTATAGTTTTGCATTGAACATAATAATTATTAAAACTTTAAATAGATACATTTTAGTTTGAAGTGTAATATATTATGTTATGTTGTATTTTATGTCAGCTTTTATGAGATTGTGATATATAGTCTCTTATAATTCGCTAAGAATGGCCACATTCATACATGCTATGCATCTTTACTTGTAATAATTGTTATGATGAATTGTGGATGAGACTTAAATAAACTATTAAAATAAACTATTAAACTGTCATAAAACGCTGTCCAATTATCAATAATGTGTGAATTACTAGTGTTGTAATAATGCACAAGTCTGGATATAGCTCTGAGTGCCTAAGGACATAAAAATACCTGGTCCATAAAATAGATTTCTTAGTTTGCAGTCACCCCCCCCCCCCTCCCACCCCTGCTTCCCAATATTTGTGCAAGTGATCATTCTGTAAAATGTCCACTTTATGTATCATAAAATTAGATAATGGCACCTGCTATGTTGTTCAGACTCATGTGCCCTATTGCTGGTCGCACCTGCTATGTTGTTCAGACTCATGTGCCCTATTGCTGGTCAACTCAGTTATCAGCTATATCAGCCATCATGCTGGCCCCTTAATAATGTCATAAATCATGCGAGGGATTGGCAACTCTATTCTTCTAGAGATCGCTTGTAAATAAAGACACTATAATGACTTCATACATTTCCAATCAAAAAATAAAAACATCATTTTCAATCAATAAATAAAAACATCATTTTCAATCAATAAATATAAACATCATTTTCAATCAATAAATAAAAACATCATTTTCAATCAATAAATAAAAGCATTTTCAATCAATAAATAAAAACATGTTTTTCAATCAATAAATAAAAACATCATTTTCAATCAATAAATAAAAACATAATGTTCAATCAATATATAAAAACATCATTTTCAATCAATAAAAAAAAACATCATTTTCAATCAATAAATAAAAACATCATTTTCAATCAATAAAAAAACAACAACATCAATCAACAAAAAAAACATCATTTTCAATCGATAAATAAAACCATAATTTTCAATCAATAAATAAAAACATTATTTTTTTGGAAATCAAAGAGGTTGAAGGGCACTTGTTTATATTGTGTATTTATAACTTATTTATAATAAAAGCTATGATGAAATAATTGATAGGACATATTGACATTTTAAATATCAAAATGCAAGAAATATTGTTAAGTACATTTATGTTTTTTTTTTCATATAATTAAATTTGTTTTGCCTGAAAATACAATCCTATGATACAATCCTATGATTGTTTAAATGTGTTAAAACAGTTTTTATTTCTTTATTGTGTATGTAAAATTCATTTGTGTAATAATTATATTGAAACATTTTTTGTATTTAGTTACGCAAAATAATGACAAATAAAAAAATGTTGCATGTTCATTTTCTTTATTGGCAATTAAATAACAGAAAGATGCCAAACATTTACTGAATAATGTGTCAATCAAATGACAATTAAGTGCATAACATCCTTTCCTATATTGTACCACTGACAATTTACAGGTAATATGTCAGGCATTCAACAGAGCTCTCAACAGGGTACTGCTGATCTGGTAGTAGATAAGGCTTTTACTGATAGGGGTTGCCTAGATATAAGGCTGTAATATGCAATAAGTTCAGAAGCAAATTCACAATAATCATAAAAAAAATCCACATAATACTAGACAAACGTGACTGTATATTGAGGCAATCCTGGATTTGGGGCTTGACTTTACACTTTAGCATCTCTGTTTCAAATTTGATGAGACCTGCAAAATAGTGCAAAATAGGAAATAATCAGTGGTGAATAGATGTGAAACATAATTGAGAATGATATTTTAGTTGAAATTTAAATGAATGCAAAATAGGCAATTCAAATAAACAGTGTAAATTTTAGTTTAATATAAGGAATTTCGAATTCACAATGTATATTTTAGTTTAATAAAAAGGAAAAAAAAAGAAGAAGGAAAAGATGTTCAATAACGGGGATTTATTAACATTAACGGGGTACAAAAAAGTGGTGAATAACGATATTGTTGTTATGGCAATACCAGGCTGGGAGGCGAGAGTTGACTCCCACCACCGTGTGTTCTACATCGATCATGTCAACCGCACAACCACGTGGGAGAAACCCCAGGGAAGTCAGCGGGCCATCCATCGCCGACCGACCATATCGTCACAGCAACGTCAGCAGATGGACCGGCGCTATCAGAGTATCCGGCGCACAATCAAGCAGCGCCAGGAGCCGGAGACGGCGAGCAACTCTGGGGAAAGCACCTCCTCAAGTGAGTATTGCATTTTTAATTAGGGGTGTGATCTCTTCTCTTTTCAAATGATTTTTTTTCTTTTAATGACAAGATAGTGTTACAAAAACATATTTTACTTTGCTTAAGTTATTAAGAGTAAAAATAAATTGTATTGCTATCAAGTGAGCCTCATTCTGGGAACACTGGTCTTAATGCATGTGCGTAAAGTGGCGTCCCAGATTAGCCTGTGCAGTCCACACAGGCTTTTCAGGGACAACGTTTTCTGCCTAAACTGGTGTTTTGCTTAAAGGGGACTTACTTAAAAGAAAAAAAATCCATAAAAGTGGAAAGTGCCGTCCCTGTTTAGCTTGTGCGAATTGCACAGGCTAATTTGGTACGTTACTTTAGGCACATTTATTAAGTCCAGTTTTCCCAGAACATGGCTCAAATCAGTGTGATCTCAACTCCTTTCAGCTGATTTTAATCTTTCAATGCCGAGATAGTTTTAAACACACTACACTATAGATCCTTTATTACGCGATTGACGGGGTCCAATCAACGCGACCTCGTTATAAACGGATCCGCGTTATAAGTTCTGAGCGCATTTATTGCCGGGGCCTATACAAACAGGTATGGTATTGGTCCCTGTTTATTGCCATGCTGTGTTGTCATTCTCCAATACATGCATATAAACCGAATTGTATCGATAACTGTATACGTACCGCTTTTATAGTGTGCATATATATCTGATAATCCGAAATAATAACCACAAATGATCCTGACATGTTATGACGATAAATGTGTTTAAATAAATCAGTTAACACGAGCATATGCCTACGCATTATTTCAGAAGTGTAAAGAGTACAGTGCATTATGGGATAGAGCATTGATTAGGTACAGTTCTGATTGAATTATGGCAGCCAATGGACGAGCGAATTTAAAATTAGATTAAATGCAATACCTGACAAAGAAATGTTTTATTGCGTCATACGCAGTCATGTTAAAAAAACGTGCTTCACGGGGACTTTCTGAAACCGGGTAAAAATGAAAGTGAATTTCTGTTAACAATTACTCGGCGTTTGCATGTTAATAAATCGTCTGGGTTATTAAATTAATTTCTCTCACACATAATGAAAGATTGAACATAACGAAAGATCTTTTTTATTTATCAAGCATGTATAGCATATATTAAACGATAACCCAGATATAGTTTATACACATGAAATACAATACATGATAAATACAATACATCAACAAGTATATTTCGCAGCCCATCCTTTCATATAGACAAACTGCAATAATTTCAAAGTAAGAATGTTTTAATCTTTTTAATTAACTTTAATTTGATAATTATACAGGTACCGTAATTATACCGCATTCATAGCGTATTGAACCACCCTGATACGCAACAATAAACACTGACACGCTAGTTTTTCACACCTTTATTGACATTACACAACATATTAACACCAACTGCCTGCCGAGTGTCGTTTAACCTCTAAGGGATTAAAATCGGTTAAACGGACTGTTGAATAAAGCAATCAAGCTGTGAGCGCCGCCATCTTTGAAGTTTTCTGAAAATACATGAAGTAGTTGCATAACATGGACAGTTGGAGGAAAAACAGGATCCAAGCATCCCCCGCGTTATATTGGATACAGCGTTATAACAGATCGTGTTATAATGGATTGACAGTGTATTATGTGAAGTTGGATTAGGACATAAATCTTGGAATATTCAGTGTGTGTTTTTTAAACAATCCATTATATGCACTTTTACCTGTTGAATAAATTTATTTTGACAAATTATAAGTTATATAGACAGTTGCATGTATAAATTTATTTAAATTGATTTTATTTTGAATCTGGAGGTTTTATTCGGGTTTTTGTTATAAAAACTTCAAAAAATGAAACTGTGCACATGCATGCATGAATGCTGTTTAAGAATAATGTCAAAATGATATAATATACTATCCCTGTTTAATGAAAAAGACACGGAAAAGTTTACAAATTACATTATACTAAAATTATGGAAAGAATATAACAAAAGTACATCAAGAACATGAAATGAAACGTTTTGGATGAGAAAATCAAATAATGATATCCATTTCAAGTTTGATATCTAATTCCAATTTCACATAATTTTAATACAGTGTTTTTACGAAAACGTATTTAACTTTGCTAAAGCTATTGAAAAGTGAAGAGAATTTGTGTACACTGAGGTTTAACCAAAAATAACACCCTTGTAATGGAAATTTGATTGAATTCAATCAGACATGATCTGAAATTTCAAGCGGTGTAGTAGAAAAATGAAATTCATATGTAGTTCAGCTTTGCCCTAGTCAATTTTGAATTGAACTTTTTTATCCCTCGCCAAAGGCGGAGGGATATTGTTTTTGGCGTCATCCATCCCGCACTTTTGTGTCCGGAGCCATATCTTGGAAGTGCTTTGGCGGATTTCATTGAAACTTGGTATGAGTATATATATGGATAAGAGGGTGATGCACGCCAAATGGCATTGTACACCATCTGTTAATAAACAGAGTTATGGCCCTTTGTATCTTGAAAAAATGCTTTTTTCTGTGACAAAGCTATAGTTTGGCGGGGAATATCAATTCAACGACAGTGGGGATCGAACCCGTGACATCCCAATTGCAAGGCTGACACGGTATCCACTACGCCACAGTTACATATAGTTTCATTCATATGGACATACTGTCACATTTGTATTAGGGAATAGCAAGAAATTTGTACTTTTACAGGTTGCGGTGGCGTAGTGGATATGGTGTCCACCTAGCGATCGGGAGGTCATGGGTTTGAACCCCACTGGGAGCGTTCCTACGAACCCCCAGTGACACCAAGTTCTGGTTCTAGTCCCAGGAAACAGATTCGAGAGCGTTTCTATAAGCCTAAGGCTTTAGTTGCAATGGAGCTAAAATAAATAGGTTTAAACTAAATTTGTCCTTCACAATTTCATCAGTCTCCCATTTAAATTCAAGTTTTCATTCTTCAGGTACGAGTGATGGGAGCAGCCCACAGACGTCCGCCCAAACGGTGATTCCTGCCCCGGTTACAATGCTAGCAACCGTAGAAACCACACGTGAAACCCGTGACAACCGGGGTGTGGGAGCGTACCGGCAACCACCCGTCAAGTTCATGATGAGATCAGACTTCTTCCCGCTGCTGCAGGCCAACGACCGCGCGATGGCCGACTACAACAGGAACCAGACGTTGAAGCTGATGATAAACAAGATACGCAAGGATCCGGCAAATTTTGAGAGGTATAATTATATATGAGCCTTGCCCTGAGAAAACTGGGCTTAATGCATATGCACTTTCGGCTTTAATGGTATTGTTTAACCCTTTGAGCGCTGGAACCGGATTTTGAAGGCCTTTGCAAACAGTTTGGATCCAGATGAGACGCCACAGAACGTGGCGTCTCATCAGGATCCAAACTGTTTGCTATTCTGATAGTGGTCTTAGAAAAAAAATCGAGGAAAATGCTAATTTTACAAATTCAGCAGACAACATTTTAGCAGACGACAAATTTCCCAGCATTCAAAGGGTTAAAGGAATTCTTTTCTTAGCAAAAATGCAGTTTAGGTGGAAGCCCTTTCTTCACGGAGCAAGGCTCAATTATTTACTTCATTGTGTGTGTAGAAATTTGTTGCGGTATTTTGAAGAAAATCCGTTGGTCAGTTGATCAGTTTGTCTGCATATCATATGAGTTTGTGGTGGAAACTTATTCCATATTTCTCAATTGATTTTATTGAAACCTCGGATATGTCATCAGCATGAAGTTGAGATATGCAAGACACTTTTCACTTGGAGTGTAAGCAGATTAGACAGATAAGAATGTCACATGCAAATAAACTTGATATTATATTAATGCACTTATGTTTCAGAATGCACATCCTGTTTAAGGCCATTTTTTTGTCATAAACAAACTTATGCTTCATTTTTCTGCTGTAAACTCTTCATTTGGGTACTGTTTGTGTAGGTATGCATCCTAAGACATTCAGCTGAGGCCGCAAATTCAGCAGACGTAAGAAATGCCAATCAAACTATTATTTAATTGAACACTTAAATTACTGGTTTGTTTCATCCACAAAATACTGGTTATACAGTTGTTGATGGTTGCATATTTGCTCAATTGGTTGCCTGGTTGGTTGCAGGTACCAATTGAATATTATCCTCCTACTAATATGTTTGCATATTGTCTCAGTTGGTTTGCTGGTTGTTTGCAGGTACCAACACAACCGTGACCTGGTTGCATTCCTCAACCTGTTTGCTGACACCACCAAGGAGCTGCCTGAGGGCTGGGAACTCAAGGTGGACAAGAACAGCAACAAGGTAACCATGGCAACGCGTAGGCAGGGCTCATTATTCCTTTGAAGATTATCGAAAGAGCCTTGCTCTGTCTGTGTGATTTTTCCTCTTTTCAGCGGATTTCCTCCCTTTCAAAGTCAATTTAATTTTACAAATAGTCATAAACTTTGCTGGATCTATATAGAAATGAAGAGTTAAGTTGAACCTTGTAAGGGGTAAGGGCATTATCCTTCCCTGAGGTGGTTCTTAAATCACACCCCCGTCTGTGAACACATGGTTTAATGCATGTGCGTAAAGTGTTGTCCCAGATTTGCCTGTGCAGTCCACAAGGGCTAATCAGCGACAGCACTTTCTGCTTTTATGGATTTTTTTTAAAAGAGGTCTCTTCTAACTGAAAATCCGATATAGATGGAAATTGTCGTCCCTGATTAGCCTGTGCGTGCACATGGCATAAGACCCATATAAATAAAACTGTATTTAACAAAAAAAATGTATGATAGTGCTCTTGATGGGGAAATAAAGGTATCAATGGTACACGCATTTGTACCAAGATATTTTTAATATTTAATTATGATAGAGATGAGTGTGTATGCACATCCACCTCACTGCTTAGAATGACAACACTATATTTCCCGGCATTGTGGCCTCATTTTGTTTTATAATTTGTCATTTTTTCGATTTTCATGCTCCCCATATATATATATACATATGGGGAGCATATAGTTGCCAGTTTGTCCCTCCTTACTTCCTTCTGTCACACTTTTTTTTTAGTTTCTCAATGCCTTGAATATTTTACCGATTTCTTACATATTTGGCATGTAGGTACCTTGCATGGACCTCTACCTTTTCATGAGGTTTGAGGTCACTGGGGTCAAGGTCACCTAGGCTAATAATAGATTTTATCAAGGTCACACTTTTGTTACAGTTTCTCATAGTGCCTTCAATATTTTACCGATCTCTTACATAGTTGGCATGTAGGTACCTTGCAAGGACCTCTACCTTTTTATGAGGTTTGAGGTCACTGGGGTCAAGGTCACCAAGGCCTATAATAGATTTTCGCAAGGTCACACTTTTTTTCCACACAATTAACCCATTTATAGACAAAGCATCATCAGGGAGCATCCATCAGTTTTACTGATATCCTTTTTTTATTTGCTAGTAATCTTTTTTTATATAACAATGAAAGGTTCATGTCATGCCTTTCAATATGCTTATGAAGGTATGAAAGATGATGGATGCTGATTGTTAACTAATTGGTGTGTTTACTATGCTCCCTGCTTGTTATCTTAACAAGTGTACTGAAATATTACCACATTTGAGCAAAAACATAATGTTAAAGGCACAGTAAACAATCTAGTAAATATTCTTTATTTATTAATATGGGAACAAAACAAAACATTAATTAACATAATTTATCGCTGTTATATTGTTTTCATCTTAAAAAATCAAATTACAACAAGAAAGCATTATACGTTAAGATACATTTTCTAAACCAATGGGAAATTGAAATGGGTTTAGAAAATGGTATTCTTTTATTGGAATCATTCAGGAATACACTCTTACTGCACACTACACATTAACCCTTTGCATGCTGGGAAATTCGTCGTCTGCTAAAATGTCGTCTGCTGAACTTCTTAATTAAGCATTTTCTTTGTTTTTTTTTTTAAAGAATACTATCAGAATAGCAAACAGTTTGGATCCTGATGAGACGCCACGTTTTGTGGCGTCTCATCTGGATCCAAACTGTTTGCAAAGGCCTACAAAATCCGGTTCCAGCATTGAAAGGGTTAAAATAACCAGGATTCCCTTTGTATCTCACCTACAATGTGGAACTTGAACATGATATTTATATAATATAGCAAATGAGACTCTCTGTTAAAACACATTTTCAAAATGTTTTTGTATCATACACTGTTCAATAGATAATGACATCTTTTTTATAAAGGTTACAGTTATTGCCAAGTTTCCTACTTATTACTTTTTTCATTAATTATGTTTTCCTGCAATCAACCGACACATATTCAATAGATTGATATCTACTTAACAAAAAAATTGTCTTGAACAAAAAAGCATAATATATATGAGCTACGCTCTGTTAAAAGGGGGCTTAATGCATGTGCGTAAAGTATCGTCCCAGATTAGCCCGTGCAGTCTGCACTGGCTAATCAGGGACAACACTTTCCGCCTTAACTAGATTTTTGCTAAGAAGAGACTTTCTCTAAACAAATATATCATAAAAGCGGAAAGTGTCGACCCTGGGACAACACTTTACGCACATGAATTAAAAACCCCTTTTTTTTCAGAGCGCAGTCCATATATCTGTTAGTATCTCAGCATTTTTTTTTTGTCCAATAGGGAAAAGTACCCCTACCGGTCCAATTGAGAAGAATTGAGTCGTTTAAACCTGAAAATTGGGGAAAATCAAGTTGTGAAATCCTCAAAATTGGGAAAAATCGAGTCGTGAAAACCTCAAATTGGGAAATTGGTGTATTTGATTTTTTGCTCCCAAATACTTTAAAATTTACAACTTAGAGTTTTCCAGCTCAGCTGTCAATATTATATTTACCTAGGTTCAAGCCATTAAGCTGCATAGGAAACTAACTAATTTTCCACACATTTTTTTTTTTTTTACCTTAAATTGGGAATTTTTTGGACAGCAATTGGGAAATTTGTAGTTTTTTCGTAATTGGGAAAGTGTTGTTTACCGGTACTTTATAAAGCAGGAAAGCTGTATCTTGATCACTTTTCAGACGTTCTTCATCGACCACCACCTGAAGGGTACCACATTCATCGACCCACGACTGCCAGCGGACGTCCCGCCTATCAACCCGGACTTCCTGCACACGTCGTTGCTACGGGTACGGCACCATTCCGGCGGCCAGGACCACTCGCCGACCCGCAGTGACCCCCGTAGTGATGCCCGCAGTGAGGCTGTAAGTCAGGGGCTTGTACACTCAAATGTTCGGTGTGTGTGATAACTTTGTGACAATATGTAGCACAAATATGTCCATATCAGCTTCATTAAACGCATTAAATATATAAGAATTTAAATGTTTTATACAATTTCACAAAAAAACACACACACATTCCATTTATCTCTGATTACAAAATTCAGGTGTTTTTTGAGACAATCATGGTTAATATGAATAACCTTTGAACATTATTTTCATTAGGAGCAGAAACATAAACATTCCATAGATCTGGTAGTTCAAAAATGTAGGTGTTAGTTAAAAAAATTATCGTAAATACTCATGAGCCTTGCTTTGTGAAAACGGGGTTTAATGCAGGTGCTTTAAGTGTCAGTCTGCACAGGCTAATCAGGGACGACACTTTCTGTCTAGACACGATTTGCGTTAAAAAAAGACGTCCTTTTAACGAAAAATTCCATTAAAGCTGAAAGTGTCGTCCCTAATTAGCCTGTGCGGACTGCTTAGGCTAATCTGGGACGACAGTTTTTGCACATGCATTAATTTAAACCCCATTTACTCAGAGTGATGCTCAAATATTTCATTTTATGCGCAGCCAACACCACCACCCCGTCAGCCAATCACTGACCAAGCCTCACTCCCGACAGCCTACAATGACAAGGTGGTCTTGTTTCTACGGCAACCAAACATCCAGGATATCCTGAAGGAGAAGTACCCCCCGTACGCGTCCTCTAGTCAACTCAAGGAGAAGATCGGGCGGATCAGTTCGGGCGGCACGGAGGCCCTTGACAGGATGTCTAATGACCTGCACCTCACCATGATGCTCAGGTAGGCAGGATTGGCATGAGCCTCGTTTTGGGAAAACTGGGCTTAATGCATGTGCGTGAAGTGTCGTCTCAGATTAGCCAGTGCTGTACGCTTTTTTAATGGATTTTTTTAATAAAATAAAGTCTCTTATAATAGAGAATCCAGTTTTGGAAGAAAGTGTCGTCCCTGATAAGCCTGTGCAGGCTGCACAGGTTGATGTGGGACATCATTTTATGCACATGCATGAAGACCAGTTTTCAACGATGCCCTTGACAGGATGTCTAATGATCTTCAACTCACTATGATGCTCAGGTAGGAAGGATTGGTATTGACCTGGGCCACGTTTCACCTACCTCCCAAAGAGGAATCTTTAGTTAAGTCGTACTTGAGGAAAATTGTCTGATAAATTTTCTATGAATGTCTAATGACCTGCACCTCACCATGATGCTCAGGTAGGCAGGATTGGTATTAGCCTTGGTTTGTGAAAACTGGGCTTAATGCATGTACGTTAAGTGTCATCTCATATTAGCCTGTGCAGTACGCTTTTTTAATTGAATTTTTAAATTAAAAAAAGTCTCTTATAATAGAAAATCCAGTTCGGGCAGAAATTGTCATCCCTGATAAGTCTAATCTGGGACGTCATTTTATGCACATGCATTAAGCCAAGTTTTCAACGACGCCCTTGACAGGATATCTTATGATCTTCATCTCACCATGATGCTATGGTAGGTAGGATTGGTATTGCTTTGGGCCGTGTTTCACCAACCTCCCAAAGGGGAATCTTATGTAAAGTCGTACTTGTAAGAGGAAAATTGTCTGATAAAATTTTCTATGGATGTCTATGATCTTCACCTCACCATGATGCTCAGTTAGGCAGGATTGGTATGAGCCTCGTTCTGGGAAAACAGGGCTTAATGCATGTACGTATAGTGTTGTCCCAGATTAGCCTGTGCAGTCCTCACAGGCTAATCATAGATGACACTTTCAGCTTTTTATGGAATTTCTCATTTAAAAAAAAGTCTCTTATAATAGAAAATCCAGTTTTGGCAGAAAGTGTCATCCCAGAATAGCCTGTGCAGGCTGCACAGGCTAATCTGGGACGTCACTTTATGCACATGCATTTAGCCCAGTTTTCAACGACCCCCTGGACAGGATGTCTATGATCTCCATTATGCTGAGGTAAACAGGATTGGTGTGGATCTGGGCCCCTATTCACAAACCTCTGAATAGCAATTTTAATTTAAGTTGTACTTAAGGGAAATTGTCAGATCAAATTTTCTATGAAAAAAATCTGCTTTTTTAGCTAGCAGAATGATAAATTATTGATCACGATAATCATTTATTATAAAAATTACCAATTTAAAACATGTTAATGTAAAGACTTGTTAATACTACCTAAACATAATTAGTTTAGTCTGAAACTTGTAGATTAAAAAAAAATAAAATTTAAAGGAATATCCTGTAGTTTCCCATTTAGGAGACATATGAATCAGGGCCATATGAATCAGCCCAAGAATACTCGTGCAGAAGTAAAGCACTTCAAAGACATAATAGTTCCCCTGTCTAGATGTTTTTTTTAAGGTTTCTTTGTCTATGGACATATTTTTCAATGCATGATTTCATGGATGAGTTTTGTTGTGCACAATGTTGCTGTGTCCCTTCAAGTGCTTTTTTTTACCATCACAATTTGTGACAAAACACAGTGGTTCAGGTTGTACGGGTTGATGAACATAGTATATACGAAATCACAATACCTAACTTTATGTTTTCAGTGTGTTTGAGAACGAGATTATGTCGTTCATACCCCCACACCTGGTTCAAACGAGGTCAGCGTCTCCCATGGATACGTCCTTTGGCGAGTCACCCCATAGCTCACCTAGTAAGTACCGGTACATTGATATCAAGATTTTTACATCCTTTGAAGAACCTTTCAGACACTAGGTCTTGGAATCTTGTCAGATATACGGTCATTTGTCAGACATGTATATTGCTTTCATTTGTTCGTTTAATTTTTTATGCCCCCGAATGTGGGCATATAGTGATCGTCTGTCCGTTTGTCTATCCTTTTATCTGTCCGTCTGAAATCTGTCGTTTAGGTTTCGAAAAATGTTGAAAAACACTTTGCGTTTAGGTTAAAAAAATGTGGAAAAAGGGGGCATATGTCATCCCATGGTGACAAGCCTTGTTTTATCAACATTACCTCTGACAGCACCCAAATGTTTGTCAGACATTTTGTTTGTCAAATCTTTCTGACAGGTTTCACCGAAAATGGAAGTAATCAAGTAATTTGTGGCTTAAAACACTATCTTTATGCCCCCGAAGGTGGGCATATAGTGATCGCACTGTCCATCTGTCTGTCTGTCTGAAATTCCGTCACACTTTGTGTTTAGGTTTCGAAAACTGTGGAAAAACACTTTGCGTCTAGGTTTAGAAAAATGTGGAAAAAAGGGGCATACGTCATCCTATGGTGACAAGCCTTGTTACACTTTATATCTAGTGAAGGAATATGTGGTTACCAAGTCCATACTCATTCCGGCATGTTCTAATTGTTAAAAGAAAGCTGTGATTTGTATAAAATTTTCAAAACAATAAATTACGCATGTTAAGAAAAGAGAAGGAATTTGGTATGGTAACGTTATCATATGAAGGAANCTCTAATTCAAATTGTATTCATCCGATCTTCACCAAACTTGGTCAGTAGTTGCATCTAGTTGATATCTAGGTCAAGTCCGAATATGGGTCATGCTGGGTCAAAAACTAGGTCAAAGGGTCAATTAGTGCATTTTACTTTGTCCGGACTCTAATTCAAATTGTATAAATCTTATCTTCACCAAACTTGGTCAGTAGTTGCATCTAGTTGATATCTAGGCCAAGTTCGAATATGGGTCATGCCAGGTAAAAAACTAGGTCATAGGGTCAATTAGTCCATTTTCAACAGCGCCACTTTGTCCGGACTCTTATTCAAATTGTATTCATCCGATCTTTACCAAACTTGGTCAGTAGTTGCATCTAGTTGATATCTAGGTCAAGTTCGAATATGGGTCATGTCGGGTCAAGAACTAGGTCATAGGGTCAATTAGTGCATTTTCAACGGCGCCACTTTGTCCGGACTCTAATTCAAATTGTATTCATCCGAAACTTTTAAACAACTTTTTATCCTGCGTCAAAGTGGTATGGGGGTATAAGTCACATTCAGTGACAAAGCTCTAGTTCAAGTTGAATTCACCAAACTTGGTCAGAGGTAGTATATAGATTATATATCAGTCAGGTCTGATTGGAGACATGCAACCGATTAACACATGCAATATTTTTATACGCCTGTTTTTTCAAAACGGGACGTATTATAGTTTCACCCTTGGCGGGCGGGCGGGCGGCGGGCGGGCGGCTGCGGCATCCACAGCAGTGTCCGCTCTCTTATTCAAATAGTTTTTATCCGATCTTCACCAAACTTAGTCAGAAGTTGTATCTAGACAATATCTATGTCAAGTTCGAATATGGGTCATGCTGGGTCAAAAACTAGGTCACGGGGTCACTAAGTGCATTTCAACTTTATTTTTTTATTTTTTTTGAAACGGGCGTATCTTGTGACAGTTTGGCACTCTTGTTGCATTTAAAGAAAGTCCTTTCTACAAGAAAATCATGTCTAGGCGGAAAGTTTCGTCCCTGATTAACCTGTGCCAACTGCACAGGCGAATCTGGGACACCATTTTATACGCAAATGCATTAAACCCCGTTTTGCAAGAGCAAGGCTTAAATGCAGTTGTTGAATGCTCCGTTTCAGACACTCATATATCGGACACCGCTCGCTCCAATATTCGGGTCCCAGCCCCTTACAAACGAGACTTCCACGCCAAACTGCGCAACTTCTACAGGAAACTGGAAGTGAAAGGCTATGGGCAAGGGCCTGGGAAAATAAAGTGAGTTAACCGTTGTATGCTTGTTGGCAAATTTTCGTTTAAACCTAGTAATATTTTGGGATATGAAAAGATGTGTCCTGGGGATGCATGTATTTAAAAAAAAATGTTTATGCCCCCTTCTTCGAAGAAGAGAAGTATATTGTTTTTGGCCTGTCTGTTTGTCTGTCTGTCATTCTGTCCAAAAACTTTAACCTTGGTCATAACTCTTGCAATATTGAAGATAGCAACTTGATATTTGGCATGCATGTGTATCTCATGGAGCTGCACATTTTGAGTGGTGAAAGGTCACGGTCAACGTCATCCTTCAAGGTCAAAGGGCAAATATATGGGTCAAAATCGCTCAAAAGGGGGCATAGTGTTTCTCAAACACATCACTTGTTTCTTTTTAAAGTAATCAATGCTTCCCAAGTATTTAAAGTCAAATTTTATTTTAACATTAACAAACAGTAAAACTGCTGGCCGCAAATGACATAAGACCCAATTTCGTAGGTACAATGGATGAGATCATTTACTAGAGTAAACATGTATAAATATGCTTCAATCTGTTCAGGCTGATGGTAAGGCGAGACCATGTTCTGGAAGACGCTTTCAACAAGATCATGTCCACCCCAAAGAAAGAGCTGCAGAAAAGCAAGCTGTACATCACGTTCACGGGCGAGGAAGGCCTGGACTACGGCGGCCCGTCCAGGGAGTTCTTCTTCCTCCTTTCTCGAGAGCTCTTCAACCCCTACTACGGCCTGTTTGAGTACTCGGCCAATGATACATACACCGTGCAAGTGAGCCCCATGTCCGCCTTCGTAGAGAACGCTCATGAATGGTGGGTGCTCGCATTGTGGGACTGCATGTCTGAAGTGGTTTTGTAGTTATACTGTTTTTATGCTCCCCAATACATATATATATATATATATATAGGGAGAAAGGTGTGTGAACAACCAGATACACAGACATATAGACAGACATACATATTCCCATTTGAGACTTCGGCGTGTGCGCCTAGCTACGGTGAAGAACGAGGCATACATACTATGAAATCCTCATCCCCAAATAAAGGATGTATATATATATGGGGAGCATATAGTTGCCAGTTTGTCCTTCCTAATATTTTACCGATCTCTTACATATTTGGCATTTAGGTACCTTGCATGGACCTATACCTTTTGATAAGGTTTGAGGTCACTAGGGTCAAGGTCACCAAGGCTAATAATAGATTTTCTCAAGGTCACACTTTTTTCTCTCACAATTAACCCATATATCGACAAATAATCATCGGGGAGCATCCATCAGTTTTACTGATATCCTTGTTGTATTACTGTTTTTGGTTTGTGGTTTTTGCTTGTTTTTAAGAAATAAATCTCATTCATTTACAAACGATCCCATTTACGTCAATAGACTCTCATGCACTTAAAAATGATCCCATTAAATTATATAGGATCTCATTTACTTATAAATGCTTCAATGCCCGGCAATATGATACAAATCACTTATAAATGAATGTAAATGACATTTGCTTATAGTTGGGCCAAATCACATAAATAGGATCACATTCACTTACTCATGATCCCATTACTGACAAACAGTGCTACTGAAATACAAATGATCCCATTCACTTTAATAGGATAGCTTGCACATCAATATGATCCCATTCACAAAAATATGATCCCATTCACATCAATATCATCCCATTCACATCAATATCATTCCATTCACTTATAAATGATCCAAATTCACTGTTATATGATCCAATCCATTTATAAAAGATCCCATATACTAATAATTTATTTCATTCACTTATAAATGATCCCATTCACTTCAATAGGATCCCATTCACTTATAAATTATACCATCTTCTTATAAATGATCCCATTCGCTTATAAATGATCTCATTCACTTATAATTTATAAATCTTCCCATTCACTTATTAATGATTCCATTCACTTCAATTGGACATTTATAAATGATCCGATTAACTTATAAATGATCAAATTCACTAATAAATGATCCCAGTTACTAATTATTTATTCCATTCACTTATAAATGATCCCAGTCACTTAATAATGATCCCATTACCTACAAACGGTCCTTCTGATGTACAAATGATCCCAGTTGCATGATCTCTGTGTGCTATGTTTCAGGTTCCGTTTTGCCGGTCGAGTGCTAGGTCTGGCATTAATCCACCAGTATCTCCTTGATGCGTTCTTCACAAGACCCTTCTACAAGTTCCTTCTCAAAGTGTGAGTACCAGACAAGGGCGCATAAGTTGAAGTTGCTTAAAAGTAAATACTGAGTTACTAGTCAATTTGATGTTTGCTTAAATTGTAATACTTAATCTTCAACAAAGTTTGTTTGTTCCCTTTGTGATATAAATGCTACAAAAAAAGCTGATTTTGTTGTGTTTACTATCAAATGACACACAATTTCATGGTCAACAATCAAATGACACACGCAGTAGACTATCAAATTACACATGATATACTATCAAATGACACACGTGATAGACTTTCAAAATGACACACGTGATAGACTATCAAATGACACACATGGTTGACTATCAAATGACACACATGGTCGACTATCAAATATCACCCATGGTAGACAATCAAATGACACACGCGGTAGACTTTCAAATTACACGTGATATACTATCAAATAACACCCATGGTAGACAATCAAATGACACACGTGGTAGACTATCAAATAACACACATGGTAGACTATCAAATGACACACATGGTAGACTATCAAATGACACACATGGTCGACTATCAAATGACACCCATGGTAGACTATCAAATGACATACACGGTAGACTATCAAGTGACAAACATGGGCTCTCCCAATTTCAGGCCGTGCTGCCTTGCCGATGTGGAGGCAATCGATGCCGAGTTCCATCAGAGTCTCATGTGGATCAAGGAGAATGACATCACAGAGTACGGGATGGACATGTTCTTCTCTGTCAATGAGGAGGTCTTTGGACAGGTAATAGAAGCTTTAACAGTTCTTTAAAAAATTGTTTTTTTTTTCTTTAAGTGATTAAGAGACAGTATAAATTGCATGGCAGAAGATATTACTACACTTAATAATTGTGCCTTGTTCTGTTAAAACTGGGCTTAATGCTTGTGCGTCAAGTGTCGTCCCAGTTTAGCATGTGCAGTCAGCTAATCTGGGATGACACTTCACTTTTGTGGAATTTTTAGTATAGAGGTAGTCTTTTCTAAACTAAAATCCAGTCTAGGCGGAAAGTGTCATCCCTGATTAGCTTGTGCAGACTGGGACTACACTATAGGCACACGCATTAAGCCCAGTTTTCCCAGAACGGGGCTAAATCAATCTCTGGTGTTTAAGCATGGCCTTCTTGCTCTATTTCCTTCCCTTGGGTGACAAAGTTAAAAAAAAAAAAATGGTGATTACTTTGGTCAGGCAAAGACATTCACTGCAACAGTTATCTACCTGGGCCCGTATTCACAAACGTTTTAAGTCTAAATGAAAGACTCAGACTTATATTTCCAAAGTTTAAAATCAATTTTCGAGAGATATCAAATCATGTTAAATGAATGAAAGTGATCTTTGTGTAGTTCTCTTTATATTGAATGTGATTGTTTTGTGATATTATGGAAAAAAACTATATTTTGATTCTTTTCTTAAGTCTGAGTCTATAATTTAGACTTAAAACGTTTGTAAATATGGGCCCTGTAATAGTAAAGGTGACTCAGATGATCCAAATGCAGTGATATCCTTGTGGTTGTACCACAAAGACATAAAGTAACAATCCTACGCTTACAAATCTTGCCATTAAGTCGTACTTCCTTGTCGCAGGTTACTGAGCGGGAACTTAAACCCAACGGCCGCAACATCCCGGTGACCGAGAAGAACAAGAAAGAGTACCTCGAGAGGATGGTGAAATGGCGTCTGGAGCGCGGGGTCACCGAGCAGACGGACTGCATCATCAAGGTATATATCACAAATAAAGAACGGAATATTGAAAAGAAATAGATTTTGTTTTATATATATATTTTGATATGCAAATCCCTTTGTTTATGATCGGAGACCGGTTAGGATGGCAAAAAAAAATCCTCAGGCTCAAAATTTTCTACAGCCAAATTTATTGTAGAACACATTCATTTTTCACATTTTATCAGTTTTAAGAGGTTTTACGAAAAATAAGTTATAGCCAAATGCAAATTTCTTGAGCCAAATTTTCTAATTTGTAGCCATTTGCTAATTTGGCAAAGGGTAGAGCAGGCTCTGGATGGTATAAACATCTCCTAATTTTCACTGCTAGGGATTCCTGGAAGTACTTGACCCCAGGATCGTGTCGGTGTTCGATGCCCGCGAACTCGAGCTCGTTATTGCCGGAACCGTCGAGATAGATATAAACGACTGGCGGAAGAACACAGAGTATAGATCAGGTAAGCGTCGAATAATAGTTAAAATTTCCTGTCTAAGTACATGCGGAAATATGGTGGGAATAATTTGTATCCTACAAATACCAGCAATTCTTAATGGGTTACATAAATGTTAATAATTTAGGAAGGAAAAGGTGTGGTTAAGATTGTGTGGGGATTCTAGCCACTGGTCTAGTGCCCAATGTTCATTTGGAATCTGGATTGTGGATTTCTCCCTCTCATAGTTATGCATTAGCTATTACATCTTTGATGTTTTATTGCATTAAAAACTAAAAACATAGTGTCCTAATTTCCAGATTTTAGTTGCCTTTGCCTATCTTAGCTTTTCTTTATTTCCTACTCAAACATGTAGGATAAATCTTTAACATATTTTTACCTAAAACATAAAAAACTTGTGTTGATAATACATAACATATTTAAAGGCCTCTATGTATTCGTTCAAACCCTTAATGTTCGCCGTGGCGTAGTGAATATGGTGTCCGCCTAGCGCCGGGAGGTCACGCGTTCGATCCATACTGTGGGAGTATTCTTTCGATCTCCCCCACACAACACCAAGTACTGTGTCTAGTCCTAGAAAATGGACTTGAGAGCGTTTCAATAAACCTAAGGCTTTTGATGTTATAGAGCTAAAATAAATAGGTGTAAACTTGATCCTTTATGTTTCAGGCTACCACAACCTGAATCAGGTGATAGTCTGGTTCTGGGAGGCGATTGAGAAGTTTGACAACGAGCGCCGTCTGCGTCTGCTCCAGTTTGTGACAGGGACGTCCAGTATCCCTTACGAGGGATTTGCAGCCCTTAGGGGTAGCAACGGGCCTCGGAAATTCTGCATCGAGAAGTGGGGCAAAGTCACGAGTCTCCCAAGGTATGGATTGTAGACTGTGGAACAGAACAAAATTAAAATTCACATATTGTTGAACGGGATTAATTTGTATGTGTTTCCGTAGAGGTTAATTAATTTCATATGTTTTTATGAGACAAACGAACAAATTGTATTTGTTTTCATTGGATTAATAAGCACACGTGTTTTAATTGGTTTAATTTGCGGATTAAATTTGTTCATATGGGGATTAATTAACAAATTTTATATTTTGGGATTGGATAAATTAACACATGACTGTTTTAATGCGACTATTAAATTTGTATGTGGATTTATAAACAAATTTGATATGTTTCTGTGTGATTAATGAAAGCATAACATTGAAGCAAATCTTTATTAACCTTCTCTTTTGTATTTTTTTACTTGAACCAAACTTAAAAGTAAACCTGTAAACAGGCCAGCAAACTGCAATTTGCAATTCATGTGTTAATACACTGTATCAGACAGAATGTAGTAAAAACTCTCTAATTGCACACAGTAATGCAATGTTGACAATAAAGCCATGATTCTGAATTTACTCTTTACAATTGGTTCTTGTAAAATAACCACATTGACCTTTTATTTAATTTAAAGAAAGTTTAAAAAAAAATGTATAATTGGGTTCAATTTATAGCTCGCTCCTCTTTTGTCAATTGTGGCGTGTTCTGAGAAAACTGGGCAAAATGCTTCAGCGTAAAGTGTCATTCCAGATTAGCCTGTGCAGTCGGCACAGGCTAATCCGGGACGACACATTCCGCCTAAACTGGACTTTTGCTAAAAAGAGAGATCATTTAAACGAAAAACTTCAAAAAAGCGGAAATTGTCGTCCCTGATTAGCCTGTGCGGACTGCACAGGCTAATCTGGGATGACAATTTACGCACAAGCATTATGCCCAGTTTTCTCAGAACACGCCACAAATAAGCCCTTAATCACTAAAAAAGGAGAAAACTAAACCGTCAATTTTGAATGATTACAGAGCGCACACATGTTTCAATCGACTCGACCTGCCTCCATACACGACCTTCGACATGCTCTTTGAGAAACTAGTCACTGCTGTAGAGGAGACCAGTACCTTCGGCATAGAGTGAGAACGTAGGAATGAGGGACTTGATTGTTCTGCACAGAACCAAGATCTTGAATTTAATGAGAAAGTTTTTTTTCTTGTTGGCATAGTCCTCAATAGAATGAATACTCTGAATATTAATGGTAACACTGGCTGAACGAATGCTGGATGGTGTTCATGCTAGTACTGAACAGAATCAAGAATCATGATCTAGAATTTTTGACAAGATTATGTGCTAGTTGGCGTTGTTCTGAACGGGACGGAGGCACTGAATGTGAATGTCGCCGTCAGCATTCAGTCTTAAGTTCGCCGTGTCCTAGTGGATATGGTCTCCGCCTAGCGACCCAGAGGTCATTGGTTCGATCCCCACAGTAGGAGCGTTAGATCTTCTCAAAAGACACCAAGTACTGGTTCTACCCAGAAAAAAAAAGAAAAAAGATTTCAAGCAGGACTTGAGTTATCAACAGACCCCGGGTATCCTTGAAGTGGAACTTTTGAAGGATTTGACCTGAATATGACACTGTACTGAATTGAAAGTTCAGGTCTGAATATTTAAATGAGACCTTATGACTATGGCAGCACTAACTTGTTCACAACAATCAACACTGAAAAGGATGGAGGTCTGGAATTTTAATGAGCATCACTCTGTGAAAACGTTGCTTAATGCAGTCTGCACAGGCTAATCCAGGACAACACTTTCCACGTTTATGGTATTTTTCATTTCAAGGAAGTCTTTACTTAGCGAAAATCCAGTTTAAAGGGAAAGTGTCGTCCCTGATTAGTTTGTGTAGTCTGCACAGGCTAATCAGGGACAACACTTTCCGCATGTATGGTATTTTTCATTTCAAGGAAGTCTTTTCTTAGCGAAAATCCAGTTTAGGGGGAAAGTGTCGTCCCTGATTGGTTTGAGCAGTCTGCACAGGCTAATCAGGGACAACATTTTCCGCGTTTATGGCATTTTTTCGTTTCGAGGAAGTCTTTTCTTAGCAAAAATCCAGTAAAGGGGGAAAGTGTCGTCCCTGATTAGTTTGTGCGGAAAGCACAGGCTAGTATGGGACTTTACGCACTTGCTGAACACGGCTGACAGGCTTCAGCATCACATCACATACTTTCTTGTGGCTTAAATACTGAACAGATTAATTAACTGACCTGGAAAAAGATTCACAATTTATTTTGTTAAAATCTAAAGGTAAAACACATAAATTGTATTGCTAGTCGCCCTAGAGTATGTGGCAAAGTTGAGTGCAGATTGCATACAAAATGAAAATATATGGAATGCTAAAACAAACCAGATAACAAAACCAAGAGTATATGTTCACCTAAACTTATATTGTTTAGTTTAGAAATATGTGTCGTGTTCTGAGAAAACTGGGCAAAATGCTTGTGCGTAAAGTTTCATCCCAGATTAGCCTCTGCAGTCCGCACAGGCTTATCCGGGACGACACTTTCCGCCTTAACTGCATATTCGCTAAGAAGAGACATCATTTAAACGATTTTTTTTATAAAAGCGGAAATTGTCGTCCCTGATTAGCCTGTGCGGACTGCACAGGCTAATCTGGGATGACAATTTACGCACAAGCATTTTGCCTAGTTTTCTCAGAACACGCCACATATCATTTAGACACAGACTCTGTCAGTGTTGGCATGTCTCCTTGTTAAGTTAGGACTGTTTTCTTATCTCTATTTCCATGCATGATTATGGATTGACCATCGTTCAAAAAGAATAGTTTTTGGCCAGCAGTTATGTCTTCCTTTCCACAAACCATGCAAAAATACTTCCAACATAATTATGATTGATGTCATTTTCTTGATAGGTTTTCTTTGTTGATTGGGTGTTAAAAGGTTAATTCCCTTATTAAATTTTATTGGTTGCTTCTTCTATTGGGGGTTCAAATGTTGCTTTTCTTTATTAACAATACTTTTTATGCCCCCGAAGGTGGGCATATAGTGATCGCACTGTCGGTCTGTCTGTCCGTCTGAAATTCCGTCACACTTTTCGTTTAGGTTTTGAAAAATGTGGAGAAAGGGGGCATATATCATCCTATGGTGACAAGCCTTGTTTTTGGTTGTAAAGGGCTAAACGTAATCTGTTTTGACAATGGCCACTAAACTTTGAAATTAACATTCTTTATTATTTTGGTTGCCTCCCCTCATTAGGTTGTTATTCGGTTTTTTTATTGGGTGGTTCAAAGGTCGTTACCCATTTATAAAATAGTATTGGTTGCTCCTTCTTATTGGGTGTGAAAAGGTTGCTTCCTTTTTTTTTGACAATATTTGATATCTTATGTTCAAACTATGCTTTCAAGGGTTTCCGCCCAAAATGAAACAGTCAAAATTTTACAATTTCTTTGTCACAGATTGTCAACTTTAAACCATTAAAAAAATCTGATGTAAATATAACGTAAGCTAGAATGACGTTAAATAACAAAAAAGGGAAATAACTGCAACAATTACAAAAATTGAATATGTGATTATCTCCCTTGTTAACAAAATGGTATAGTGTGTGTAAGTATCGGAATACTTCTCACATTATTTTTTTAACATCAAATTTTGTAAGGATTGTAACTGGATTTTTAACCAGTTTTCTTGTTTGTTTATAAGAGAAAGAGACGACTTTGAATTTTTTCAATTGTACAGGTGGACCATACGATTATTTTTTGTCTGGTCCAGACCTATATTTTGGTTGTACTTGAAAATCGGACAACCTTAGTCAAGCTACTGTTCATGTTGTACAATGGGGTGTTTTTTTGTTGGAAGAATGTTAGATTTTCTATCCTATAAATGATATTCATGGATGGCTTTTGTATATGGATATTATGGTGTACAAATCATTTGAATTATAATTTATAATAGTGTTTTTTGTATTTGTTATCTATATGGTTGAATATACAAACATTTATGATTTATGGCATTTGTGTCTAATTGTTGTTGATTCAAATAGCACCAATAATGACAGGCATTATGGTTTTTTAAATGCAAACACATCTGTAAAAAGTTTCAAATAAGTTATGGGTTATTAGAGCAAGAAATGTTCAGAAGGAAATTGTGTATGTTTCTTTCATAGTATTAAGTTTATTGGTTGTAAATTGAATGTATTTTTATTCTTTAAATAATTATGCTTCATCTTAAGCACATTGTGTATTTTATTTAACATGTTTATCATACTGTTTTTTTTTACAGTAAAATTTAATAATAAGCTTTGTGAAGTGATGCGTTGTATTATGTAAATAAAATATAGTTAAAAAGCTATAGCCCCAAATGAACATAGATTTTATGCTGTAAAAAATAGCATAGTTTTGAGTTATTTACTACTATAATTTCTTAAATTTTGTTAGTATAGGCCTTTTATTATTTAGTGTACAGTTTTTATTATACATGCATTCAAAAGCATGTTTATAATTATGTTGTCTTGTTTTGGAACACAATTTATTGTGGTTAAAAATAGAAAATACTACAAACCTGCCTAATGTTGTTGTCTTTCTAAAATATATTTGGGCCGCACTCTGTAAAAAGGGGGTTAAATGCACGTGCGTATAGTATCGTCCCAGATTAACCTGTGCAGTCCGCACAGGTTACTCAGGAACGACACTTTCGGCTTTTAGGATATTTTTCGTTTAAAGAAAGTCTCTGCTGAGCAAAATTCCAGTTAAGGCGGAAAGTGTCGTCCCTGATGAGATGTGCAGACTGCGCAGGCTTATCTGGGATGACACTTAACACACATGCATTAAACCCCCATTTCACAGAGCGAGGCTCATTTTATATGACAAGTCCATGTCCATTGAAAGTTTATATATAGTATATAAATTATATATACGAAAGCCCTGACCCCGGTGGTTTATGATTGCTAACAAATCACAATAATTCAAGTATCTTGGAGAGGACAATCCAAGGAACATTTAAACATCTCACCAAATAGTTTCTGACGAGAAAATCCAACAAATGGTCTTTTTATTTTATGCTTGCAGAGGATTATTTTCGTATTTTTGCTGAAATAATGAAGTCGTAACCTCATGAAAACGAAGTCATTCCACAGTATAAACAGTGAAAATCATCAATAATTTTCACTGTTTGAAACACTAAATAATCAGTTTTAATTCACTGATATTTCTCTATAATAAACCACCGGAAAGCATAAAATAAAAAAAAAATATCTACCATATCCAACAAATTTTCTTTTATTTCATGCATGTTCAACATTTGTTTACGAATTTAAAAGGGCTTAACTTTTTTATTTTTTTATTTTTTGCTTGCACAAATAATAGCATAATAATATCAAAGCAATGTTTCCATTACATAAATTATGAGCTCGGCATTGTTGTATATCCTGTAATAATTCAGGAAAAATTAAAAAAAAAAGTATCCATAATCTTAACCATTACTTGTAATACAACGAATGAACACAATTAAATACTAGATAAATACCAATATACCACAGGAAAACATAAAAAGTATATTTTTGTACATAGTATTGTCTTACATTTAACCCTTTGTATGCTGGGAAATTTGTCGTCTGCTAAAATGTTGTGTTCTGAATTTCTAAAATTTGCATTTTCTTCGATTTTTTTTTCAAAGAATACTATCAGAATAGCAAACAGTTTGGATCCTGATGAGACGCCACGTTCTATGGCGTCTCATCTGGATCCAAACTGTTTGCAAAAGCCTTCAAAATTCTGTTCCAGCACTGAAAGATTTAATCAGTTTTGTATTTAATTACTCCTTGGTGAGTACATACATTACAAGACAGCTCAAACCAAATATTTGTTCATTGAACAGTTAACATTCAAATGTTCGAATCTAATACTTTGAAAAGTGTCCCGAGAATGATTATGGTTCCATAGTAAATGTCAGAAGATGCTTCTTAATGTACTGTTCTGTAATTTATCACATGCTATACCTTATTTTAATGTAATAAAGACATTACGTATTTTTTTATATTACACATGTGTAATACAACATTTCTAAGCGTTTTCATTGGCTACAAAATCAATATCTAACCAATGGCATGGCTTTATTTTGGTGAAATGACGTTGTCAATATGAAATGACGTCATGATAGTAAACAACTTTTAGACCTATCAGCAATTGTTTGGTCAATTAAGATGTATTTTATTTAGTTTAAAAGCTTGTGATAAAAAAGATCTGAAACCCATTTTCATATCATACCATATTTTATTAAACTCGTCCAGGAAATTCGTTACTAAGCTCGCCAAAGGCTGGCTTACTAACAAAATTCCTGAACTCGTATAATAAAATATGGTATGATATGAAAACTCATGTCAGATCCTATATTTATGCCACATTAACTGTATTTTCCACAGACTTTTTCACATTAGTAGAAATATAAAAACTTTGCCTAAGGTAATTGATCAACAAAATATAGAGAATATAAGCATTTCCAAACAGAACACAACTCAAATTCTATTGCCACAAAATTTCACATATCACATCTAGAGTTGTCCTGCTTTTAGAGCGTGTGTGTGTGTGTGTGGTGTGTATTATGAAGTTTATTTATGGGTCCATCAGCCTCCTCGTAGAGTTCATCTATAGGGTGGACCTGCCCACAACAGTAGCACAGTTTCTGAGAGCTTTAACCACCCCAGATTTTATACCAACTGCACATTACAATCCCCACCCCCATCTACCAACCACACCCAAACCACTCGGTTAGTTAGGCACACAAAAAGTCAATAGCCTCAGACTGATGTTGAATATTTTCACTGAATGATCCGCACTACAACTGGCAAGCTGTAACCAGTCTACTTTGTCCCTGACGTCTGCTGTTGCCAGGTCGGTGTCATGGATACCCGCTAGTCCTAAGCACGGTCTAAACCTGAGACGCTTCACGGTCTTGTGATGGGCCAGACTAGTGATCAGTTAAGAACAGTTATGGGCAGCTAGGACATAATCATATAAGTGATGTAAAGGGTCAAGTGAAAAGAAGATATTTTACGATCTTTGTTGAAAAGGTTAGTTTGACTGTGATAATTATGGGGATCTTCAATAAATGTCCGAGTATGTTACACGTTTTAAATAAAAATCTCTTATTCAAATCTTGCTGAGTGGTCCTTAACACTGACAAGGCCGTAATACATTAAAAATGAAAATATGGAATTAAAAATACGTTTTTTACAGAGTTTTCTAGCCTTAACATGGCATATAATATAAAATATTACATGTATATAAATTGAGATTTTCAAAGATTATCTGTGCTTTTGCTTTGGCATTTGTTTCTTAGCACAAGGATGATGATATCAGCTGGCCAACTGTCAATAAAAAAGTGGTGACCGGCCTTCAGCAGTCACTTTGACAATTTCCATTGATTGGCTGCTTAAAACAGTGCAGACCGTCTTTTAAAATTTATATAATTCTCTCAACAGAAACATTTATCCAAATAAAATTCTGAAATCAAATTTTTAGGATATTTTGAGAATTGGCAGTAAAAATATAGTGCCTATTTTTAATATTACCCCCACACTTAAACTGGTTACAGTTATCAGAAGAATGATCAACAAATTAAATAATAACCCAACATGGACAGTCAAATCACGAGACAACCAGAGGCAAGCATCTGCTTCAAAATCAAAGTGCTGACTGATTTGAAAATGGGACATCAGAAATTGTACCCTTCCAGAGCAAAATTTAAAGTCACTAATGCGAGCAGGCAACTAAAAATGTACACCTCAGATTTAACAAAATGCAATAAAAAATCAAAAGTTCAAATAGACGCAAAACTCCAAGAAAACTTTTTATGAGTATGAAAGCTGATTGTTATTAAAACAAGGCTTAAAGGGACGATCTGAAGTATATTGCTGCTGATTGTATAAAAACAAGAGGGCCATCAGGCCCTAAGGCGCTCACCTGAGAGCAAAAGGAACTAGATTATTCTGAAAAAATGCAAGCTGATTCATGAAGATTGGACCAAAAAAGTGACGTTTAAGAAGTTTTTTTATATATTTGACCTCGTGACCTAGTTTTTGAGCTCATATGACCCAGTTTCAATCTCTGCCAAGATTTCATCGGGACAAATGTTCTGACCAAGTTTCATGAAGATTGACCAATAAATGTGGCTAATATAGCGTCAACAAGTTTTCACTAAAGCCATATTAGGACAACTGCCCCCCCCCCCCCCCCCCATGTTTTTCAACGAG
>VMBQ01000991.1:112474-150228 GCA_007657795.1 Dreissena rostriformis | reverse complement strand
GTCATGTGACATACCTTTTTGTCCCTGGATGCAGTGAAGAAGTATCTGTCGTCATGTGACATACCTTTTTGTCCCTGGATGCAGTGAAGAAGTATCTGTCGTCATGTGACATACCTTTTTGTCCCTGGATGCAGTGAAGAAGTATCTGTCGTCATGTGACATACCTTTTTGTCCCTGGATGCAGTGAAGAAGTATGTGTCATCATGTGACCAGCAGCATGACCAGATGATCCTCGTGTGAACACTTGTTCTGTTCTCTGTGTGCATCACATGCTCAAACTGCAACTCTGTAACAACAAAAGAGCCACGCTCTGGGAAAACGGGGTTTAATGCATGTTCGTAAAGAGTCGTCCCAGATTAGCCTGTGCGAACTGCACAGGCATATCTGGGACAACACTTAACGCACATGCATTATGCCCAGTTTTCTCAGAACACGACACAAATTTGTAACTATTACTCACCCAAACTCCAATTTACTGGCCTGTCAACAAGGGAAGTTAAGCAAACTTTTTTAATTACCAAAACTCTCAACCATCCAGAAAAACATATGTTAACATCATTTGGATTACATTTTAGGTATCATTTCATTTTTTTTTAACTTCCAAAAGCATCTTTTTATTTCTATGCCCCATTTAACCACTACATTACACTATCAAACAAATCTCAAATTGTGTTCACCTTGCCCAGTGGGACTACACAATTACTGTATGTGCTGAAGACAGCTACTCTGTAACAACCAGCGTGATTATTGCAGCAGTCTCATAAATTTCCAGTCTTTTTTTCACCATTTTGGGAATGGGACCGGGTCCCTTTGGATTGGGAAAAAATGCTGCTTTTTTACTTAAATTGGAAAATTAGTGCTGTTGTTGTTTTGCTAAAAAAATGCTTCAAAATTGAGAATAAAGTGTTTTCAATATTATATTAACTAAGGTTCTACTCATAGAGCTGGATGGGGGAATGGGGTCGTATACCGGCCCCAAATTTGAATGAAAAAAAAAATGATTTCAAATTGTGTTTACCTGGGACTGGCGCTCCAGAGTTGCCTCGTTTGTACATGTACCACGTTCTGTCCCTGGAAACGGTCAACAGGTACTCTCCAGAGTGGGAGAACGCTATCTGGGTGACCGTAAGGGCGTGACCCTCCAAGGTCGTGACCTGCTGCCAGGTCGCCGTGTCCCACAATATCACAGAGGCAACGTCGGCCCTGGTTGCCTGGTAACATGAACATTAGGACACTCCATCATGAAAACCTGAACAATATTACACCAAGAAACTAGTTTCAAATGAGACGTGTTCTGAGAAAACTTGGCAAAATGCATGTGCGTTAAGTGTCATCCCAAATTAGCCTGTGCAGTCGGCCTTAACTGGATTTTCGCTAAGAAGAGACATCATTCAAGCGAAAAATTCCATAAAGCGGAAATTGTTGGACTGCACAGGCTAATCTGGGATGACAATTTACGCACAAGCATTATGCCAAGTTTTCTCAGAACACGAAACATATAAGAAGAGTACACTGTCACTCCAATGTAATGCAGACGACAGGGTATACCACTTATCTTCAATGCACATATCTGATAATTCCATGTAAGCATGACTTCAGTTGAATTGTATTTATTTCTGGCTAATATTAACGATAAATTTGTTTAAGAACTTCATAAACACAAATGTATACCATTTTAAGAAATTTTAAATGTGTAGTGACTTATGGGAAAGGGTTTTTTCCCATTAAACATGTGCAAATCATGAAACGAGATGTGAGCATATCCGGTACTGTACTGATTTAATTATTATTGCATTCTAGCAGACAATATTTAAACAAGAGGTGTTTGTCAAAAGTGTATTCCACCCCAATGATTATTTTGTTACCCTAGAGCACGAACAAAACACAACAAAAGATAAATTGAATGCAGAGACATTGGAAACAAGAGCTGTGTTTGTGAAACACAATGCCCCCTACTGGGCTTTGAAGCCGAATGGCAGATATTTTAGAAACAAGGTTATATTTTGAATGTAAAGGTCACAGTGACCTTGACCTTTGACCTAGTGACCTCAAACCATGTTTGATTGTAGATGTCAATGAGATGCATGCACATGTGAAGTTTAAAGAACATAGACCCAAGAGTTTTCATTTTATGAGCAAGGTTAAAGTTTTGGGACAGAATGACAGACAGACAGGCCAAAAACAATATACCCCTCCCCCCTTTTTTTTTAAAGGGGCATAAAAAAACTTCAGATGATGGAATGAAGACATTTTTGAAAGATATTATTTTTTTCTCATGAATTACCTTGCAAGCACTAGCAAGTATTTTCCCCTGAGGGTCACAGTCAAGTGCAAATATTTCGTATCCGTGTCCATAGAGCTTCTGTACCTCCGGCCAGAGAGTATTCTGTAGAAGGTGCTCTTCACTTGGAGGTGCTGAAGTACATTGAACTTCATAAATCTCCAGAATCTTGTCACACTGATATGTCCCTCAGCGGAAATTTAAAATACAAGCCAAGTGCATAGTAGGGACCCCACTGTCTCTGGAAGTTTTTATTTGCGAGAAGCCTTGTTTAAAAAAATAAAGCTTTTTTCCACCTCTTTGGGATATGGCCCTATCCCATTTTAGGGAGCTTTATATTTGGCATTTTGGGGGCAAACTGTATGGTAGAAGACTTAACAATCTTTGCATAGGATCTTGATGGAAAACTGGATCATTTAAAATATTGTTTCTGACGGAAAGACAGCAAAGTAATGTTACAAGTTGAATTCCAATAATTGTTATTTCAAAGTCTTTTCGAGGTTCAAATGTGGTAGCATTCAAATGTATGAGTGTGATTTCCTACAAACAAAGAAACAACACAGCATAAATGCAGTTCTCTCCACTTACCAGTGAGCGTCACATTAGTAAAGACGTTATCAGAGTACTGTTCATTTTCTCCTGGCTTTATCTCCAGACCCGCCATCATGTCTATAACTCCGTCAGTAAATATTGCCTTGTTCGACAACCCTAATGCTGGCACACTCGCACCCACAGGTCGTGTTTTAGAGTCCTGAGAAATCTTCTCCTTTTGCAGATCTATATAACAAAGGTTGCAAAAGTTCTCAATGAAGTTATCCGGCGCATCGAAAACACGGATTACTTTTTCGTTGCCACCCGAGGCATATTGATACCGATTCACCATGGCGATGCAGTTCAAGTCGTAACCATGGATTTGGGGTCGGGCTATCTCATACCATAAAACCTGCAATTATACAAGAAAGACATTAGATAATCCTTAAACAGCCCAAATAGCTGCAATGTTCACAAATGCAATTAACCAAACAACATAATTATTAGCAATTCCACAGGTGAAATGGCTAGATAGCCAACATTGCCTTGTTATTCATTCCACAGTCATGTCATTAAGTTGGATGAACACTGAAAAACTCACAAGTCTTGTTAACAGCAAAATCAATTAAAAAGGCAAAACTAAGATGAGTCTTAAAAAAAANTCAGGAAGTTTGATGTTTGGATGAAAAATGGAAAAGAATGGAAATGGCTAAAATGCTAAATAATTCAGGCCCATTATGACTCCACAATCCCTAGACTATTTGGTTGAAGATTTTTAGCTCATTTGTTATTATGAGCCTGAATTGAATGATGTCAATCGCCTAAATAAATTAATTAATTAAATAAAAAATTAACAGTGGCTAATTTTATTCAATGATAAATTACAACAAATTATTTCAAGGAAGTTGGACTTCAAACTTTTGAACAGGCAACCACTTATTTCTATCCCTACATGTTCTAGTTTATTCATCTAAATTACCTGCCTTGATGCTCTTAACACTTACCTCCCTTGTTGATGAGACCCAAGGGGCGTGTAACCTCACCGTCTCATCCAAACTGCATGACAGTAGGAAGTTACCTCCCCTGCAGTCCCACACAATGTCCTCCACCGAGGCAAAATGGCCGCTCACTGTGACCACGTGATGCCAGCTAGCCTTGTCCTGGAATAATAAACAGACGATTCAATGTCAACATCTGAAAGATCCAAAGAACTTTTGGAAAACACTGGGTTTTCTTTCATAAATGCAGTATGGCCTTTATTCAACATGGTGTTATTTTGTCAATGCAGGATTGATGATGGGATAATGGTGCATGATGGGATAATGGTGCATGATGGGATAATGGTGCATGATGGGATAATGGTGCATGACGGGATAATGGTGCATGATGGGATAATGGTGCTAAGTTGATCAGGATTACGATTATAGTGTAGACAGCTAAGCCTAAACTATAGGAAGGAAATGACAGGTAAATACTCGTCAATCAGGGTTCAAGTTTATCAGGGGGTTCATGTGTAATTTTAAACAAATGTACATTTTACCAATGAGCTAGCCGTTTTTGAAATATAACTTACTTTATTCAAAAGCTATGATGGTGGGAAACAAACTGTGGAAATACAGATGAGTAAATGCAACCGGGTGTTAATTTGGTCTATGCAGGTGCACTGATGAGATAAGAGTGATATGTACCTGGCAGTAGGTCCAGTGATGGAAGGCCCCCTGGTAGCCGTGAGCGATAATGGAGTCTCCATCGGGTCCAAACATGCCACCATACAGCCCCAGCGTGTTGCCCCCCACCTCACCCACGCGCATCTGACAACAGGAGGACAGGAAAAGGATATCAAACTTACAGACCGCTAATGAGACCACAAAACCTTTCGTGCTTTTATAGTGGACAGCATAGCTCCTGGTCAGACTGCGTTACTTGTGCAGGATGGTCTCGAGCAACGCTGGCTGCATATGACATTAAATCCATTTTGGGGGAATGACTACTGGAGGTCAAACTTACAGACCGCTAATGAGACCACGAAACCTTTCATGCTTTTATAGTGGACAGCATAGCTCCTGATCAGACTGCGTTACTTGTGCAGGCTGGTCTCGACCAACGCTGGCCGCATATTACATTAAACCCATTTTGGGGGAATAACTACTGAACATCAAAGATACTGACCGCTTATGAGACCTCAAAACCTTGTGTGTCTTTGTAACGAACATCACAGGGAATGATCTGAATAACCTTTCGCGCAGGTTGGTCTGAAGCTACGCTGGCCCCATATGACATAAGACCCATTTTTGCATGACATGGCTTGCATCATGGGATGTTTGGTAGTACAGAACAGTAGGGCATGTTGTGAGGCATCATTCGCTCAGAAGAATTCATTTAAATTTTGCAGTTTTCCCCTAATTCTAAGCTTACTCAGTAGTTACCATTTAAAAGTAATTACATCCTTGTAAGGGCAATAACTCATAAAGTATGGAAAAAGAGTTACGGTTGTTGAGCAATTCATATTCCCTAAATGAGATATACAGTACCTACCTTTTAAGTTTCAAGTTGATACCTCTTAAAGTTTTCAAGATTTACTCCGGAAAACTTCCATACATAAATATACAAAGGGCATTAACTCAAATATAGAAGCAAGAGTTTTAGTTCTTGTGCACTGCACTTACCTCCAATGAGATTGACACATGTATTTAGTTTCAAGTAAACACCTCTTTTAGTTATCGAGATACGCTCCAGTAAAAAATTTAATACATAAATAAACAAATGGAATGATGTTATAGAATGTCTAAGTTGAAAAAGTGGCATAACTTTTGTAATTCATAACATACAATGATACATATAGCATATGCACAACTTCCAATCACAAAGAACAATGCATGTTTGAATGTCGTACGTTGAAAAGTGTAGGAGAACGCCTTAAGACAAGTTATGGTCTACAGAGTGTCAGAGTGGGAGCAGTGGTCTAATGGTAGGACGCTGGCTTAGAGATCGAGAGGTCCCTGGTTCTAATCCTGCCCTGACCACTGGAATTTTCCTGAGCAAGAAATTTATCCCACATCTGCTCCCAGGTGTATAAATGGGTACCTGTGAGGGAAATAAGCCAATGTGCCGTGGCTGCATACTGCGCCAAGATGTTAACAGACGACTTATGACCCCGTGATCAGGGGCAAAATGTGAAGCGCCTCTGAATGCACATACTGTATGAAAAGGGCGCTATATAAATGTGGTAAAAAAAAAAAGAAAAAAAGGGATAGATGGACTGTCTGATTGACAGACATCCGTGGTGATTCCTGTATATCCCCATTTACTATGAACAGAGTATAATACAAAATTAACATTTTTCTGAAATTGTGCAACAGTTGTGAGGAAAAAACAACCAACTTCATCCATACCTCAACCATTCCAAAAACATTGAAAAACACCACTAAAATACCAGAAAAACAGAGAGCTGACCTGTTCAGTCCAGACCCCTGACTCTGTCTCAGGTCGCCACAGAATCATCGTCTTATCCATGGAAACCGACAGGAGACACAGCTTCTGGTGTCGCACTCCATCTGTGAACATGGAAACCAAATAAACTGCAGTAAAATACATGTGAATAGATAAGTACGCTACACAAATGTAGGGATTTTTTCGTAAATGTAAACAAAATCCATTGCAGTAAAATCCATATGAATAGATTAGTACACAAGTGTGGGGATTTTTTTTCGTAAATGGAAACAAAACCAACTATGATTAATTTTATAAACTTAAAACTCTTCTCGAGTCTTAGTTACCATGGCAGATGTTTGATTCTATCACAATGAATACACTGCACACAACTTCTAAACTTCCACTTGATATATTGAAAACAAGTGATGTGTTTGAGAAACACTATGTCCCCTTTTGAGCAATTTTGACCCATATATTTGACCTTTGACCGTGAAGGATGACCTTGACCTTTCACCACTCAAAATGTGCAGTTCCATGAGATACACATGCATGCCAAATATCAAGTTGCTATCTTCAATATTGCAAAAGTTATAGCCAATGTTAGTTTGTGCAAACCAACAAACCAACAAACAGACAGGGCAAAAACAGTATAGACTGAGGACATACAAAAATGCAAAATATATGAAGTGTATTGAAAATATACTCTTGTTTAAATTTCATACAGCAAAACTATTAATATTACGTAAAACGTTTGAGTAAAATAATCAAATCAATCAAGCTTGATGGTTATTGCAGTCATTACGAAATAAAAAAAAACAGCAAAAACAATTAATAAATTAATGAGACTCATTATACTTGTCATTTTCACCTCTGTTTGCAGCAGAAAAAAACATGAATTTTGTTTCCAAAACGATGTATCTACGAGGTGAAAGTGCAGAATAAAAATCCACATCAAACCTAGATAATGTGTAAAATAAGTGGTATTTTGCTTAAGGAAACATGACTCTGACTTTGAGCATTTGACCCTTTTGGTGTGCCTATATGTGTCGTGTTCTGAGAAAACTGGGCATAATGCTTGTGCGTAAATTGTCATCCCAGATTAGCCTGTGCAGTCCGCACAGGCTAATCAGGGACGACAATTTCCGCTTTAATGGAATTTTTCGTTTAAAAGATGTCCCTTCTTAGACAAAAATCCAGTTCAGGCGGAAAGTGTTGTCCCAGATAAGCCTGTGCAGACTGCACAGGCTTATCTGGGATGACACTTTATGCACAAGCATTTTGTCCAGTTTTCTCAGAATACGACACATATTTTGAACAGCTGATAATGAGATAGGGAGAAGGACATTTAAATGTGACCTTACGTTATTTCTTGCAAAACTTACATAAAATATCTATAATTTTGATGATGATGTTTATTATAACTTGTTACCGAAAGTGCGAGCAACCAGCATTCTGACAGATCAACCTGGTTTTTGTTTTGCATATTCTTGTAATATTTTTATTTTCAATTAGTTTATTTCATAAACAATCCAATAGAACGCATTCCAGACCAAATCACACAAATTCTTCCTATGCCCAAAATTAGAAATCGAGCATGCTTGACTACTATGGTCGATATAAAATCATGTTTCATGTTCATATTGCTGAATAAAACAAACATTGTCAATNGGGACGACAATTTCCGCTTTTATGGAATTTTTGTTTAAAAGATGTCCCTTCTTAGACAAAAATCCAGTTTAGGCGGAAAGTGTCATCCCAGATTAGCCTGTGCAGACTGCACAGGCTAATCTGGGATGACACTTTACGCACAAGCATTTTGTCCAGTTTTATCAGAACACAACACATATTTTGAACAGCAGATAATGAGATAGGGAAAAGGACATTTAAATGTGACCTTACATTATTTCTTTCAAAACTTACATAAAATATCTATAATTTTGATGATGATGTTTATTATAACTTGTTACCGAAAGTGCGAGCATCCATCATTCTGACAGATCAACCTGGTTTTTGTTTTGCATATTCTTGTAATATTTTTATTTTCAATTAGCTTATTTCATAAACAATCCAATAGAACGCATTCCAGACCAAATCGCACAAATTCTTCCTATGCCCAAAATAAGAAATCGAGCCTGCTTGACTACTATGGTCGATATAAAATCATGTTTTACATTCATATTGCTGAATAAAACAAAGATTGTCAATTTTTATACAAATATACATAATCATTATCCAAAAATCACAGTTTATAAAGTTGACACACAGAAGTGTTGTTCAGCATAGATCTAGAACTCAAAATTATCATTAACCCTTTGAGCGCTGGAACCGGATTTTGAAGGCCTTTGCAAACAGTTTGGATCCAGATGAGACGCCACAAAACGTGGCGTCTCATCAGGATCCGAACTGTTTGCTATTCTGATAGTATTATTTGAAAAAAAATCAAAGAAAAGGCTAATTTTAGAAATTCAGCAGACGACATTTTAGCAGATGACAAATTTCCCAGCATGCAAAGTGTTAAAAATAATGAGGCTTGCTCTGAGAAAACCATGCTTTATACATGTGCGTTAAGTTTTGTCCAAAAATTAGCCTGTGCAGTTCACACAGGCTAATCAGGGACGACATTTTCTGTGTTAATGATTTTTTTTCTTTAAAAGAAGTTTCTAGGAAACAGAAATATAATCTAGGCGGACAGTGGCATCCCTGATTAGTCTGTGCAGACTTCCCAGGCTAATGTGGGATGACACTGCATAAATACTTGTTTTCCAATAGCGTGGCTCAATTGAATTAATTTGCTCTAGTATGATCTAATGAAACCCAGTGTTAACCTTGGACAGAAATTTATAATTTTGTTCAGAGTTGATCTAGAACTCAAATTATCATTCAAATGAATTTCATTTAGTTGCTCTAGTGTGATCTGCTGAAACCTTGTGTTTACCTCGGACACTCCTTGGCTGCCAGCATACCGAGTAGATCCAGTTTTCGTGTCCACTCAGCACCGTCTCCAGACTTACTGCATACGCACGGACATCGCCTGCAACAATTGTGACGGCATGGCCTATAGGCAAACGAACTGTGATTAAAACATCTCTGTTATACATAACAATACTGATAAATGAGTCGAGTTCTAAGAAAACTGGGCATAATGCATGTGCGTAAAGTGTCGTCCCAGATTAGCCTGTGCGGACCGCACAGGGCCAGGCTAATCTGGGACGACACTTTCCGCCTAATTTGGATTTTTGCTAAGAAGAGACTTCATTTAAACAAAAAATGTCATAAAAGCTGAAAGTGTCGTCCATGATTAGCCTGTGCAGACTGCACAGGCTAATCTGGGACAACACTTTACGCACAAGCATTATGCCCAGTTTTCTCTGAACGTGACACAATTGTGACAGCAATTGGCAAACAAACTGTGATTATAACATCTCTATTATACATAACAATACTGATCAATCTTCATATGACTCTGAAAATTTGGACTGGCGATACAGTATTGTTGAAAGAATAAAAGATATTATTATTATTATTGTTATAATTACCAGCACAATCATTATTATAATTAATTTGTTATAATTATTATTATCTTTACTATTGTTAAGGAAGCCATAAAAAGCCAAGGAATATTTTCTGTTTTACTTTGAAATCAAGCTAGTGGTTTCTATGATTTGCAGTATGAACACACAAGGCAAAAATTCCACTTCCCCTGGCAGCAACTGGAGTTTTTAACAAATAAAACCAGACAAAAAAACATTTGCCTGCCTCAGGAAAAATGGGGGCATAAGTCATGTGTTGTCCCAGATTAGCCTGTGCAGTATGCACAGGCTAATCAGGGATGACACTTTCCGCCTATACTGGATTTTCCCTAAGCGAACTTCCCTTAAAAGAAAAATACCATGAAAGAAGAAAGTGTCGTCCCTGATTAGCCTGTGCTGACTGCACAGGCTAACAAGGGAGGACACTTTTTGCAAATGCATTAAGCCCTGTTTTCCCAGAGCTCATTTAACAAACCTTTAATTTTATATGAGAAAGTAGTTTCTCTCATCTGAATATCCTGGTCTGGGGGCAGGTCCATGATTGAGCCACTCCTGGACCCAACCGTCTGCCCCACCCTGGGGGAGAAGCGCCACACCCGTATCAGAAAGTCTTGGGAGGCACTTGCCAACAACAGGTCACCCCCATCTGAAAAAATAATGAATGTTTTAAAGGGCTGAATTAAAGCCTAGATGCCTTCTTAGAAAGTAAAAATTGTTCATCTACAATAACCTTCATACTCACCTTAACTTGAAGTTTATTTTGCAAAAAATGTCATAATTAGACCTAGTTAAAAGCATTTTAACCTACAATCCCCAAAAATATTTCATAAAGAAAAACTTTGAGCATAATTATTATATTATTATATAATTTTTAATTTACAGAAAAATAATATATAAATTCAACTGATTTGTAAGAAAGTTGAATATAACGAGGGTGAAATTATAAATATACTATTTTTAAGTTAAGTTTGGACTATGTCCAAATTGTTTTCTTATATAACTAGCTTAATGCGAAAATGGGTCTTATGCAACATGCGGCCACCATGGTTACAGACCAGCCTGGGTAGTCACGCAGTTTGATCAGGAGCTGTCCTGTCCGCTATAACATCGTCAAGCACGGTTTCATTAGCGGACAGGGTAGCGCCAGAAAAGACTGTGTGAATGTTCCATTGAATTGAATGCAATTAGTTGGTGAGAAATACACAAATTTGTGATAAAAGGAAGGACAGGTGCAGACCAAGGGCATGACAATCTGTAAATTTGTACAGTGGAACCCCACTGAGGGAACAATATACGAGCCTCGCTCTTTGAAAAGGGCGTTTAATGCCTGTGCATAAAGTGTTGTCCCAGATTAGCCTGTGCAGTCCCAACAGGCTTATCAGGGACGACACTTTACGCTTTTATTGTATTTTCGTCAAAAGGAAGTCTGTTCTTGATGAAAATTAAGTGTTAGCAGAAAGTGTCGTCCTTGATTAGCCTGTGCGAACTGCACATTCTAATCTGGGACGACACTTTACGCACATGCATTAAGCCCCATTTTCACAGAGCAAGGCTCATATGTTGTTGTACCAACCATCCTCAGCAAAGTCAACAGCTCGAACCCAGTCCTCATGGCCTGGCAGGGTCATCACAGGAACAAACTGAAACACATACATGATACATACAAGTGGATAACATTAAAAACTCAAACACAAAAAGTAAAACCTTTATACCAATTAATTGCTACCAATTAAGGGTTCCTATAGATATTTGTATGATTCCCATATGCTTTACATAATATATAATTTAGTAGACTTATTATTACATTTCAGTATGTGTTTTATTTGAAGCATTAGTCCTGTTATTACACTCATTTTTGTTTTATAACAAATACATGTCTGTCCAGCTAGTACACTTATTTTTGTTAAATTACACACTCATATACTCTTATTACACTGTATTGTGTTTTATTTTTAATTTATATCCTGTTATAAAAGTTATTATACAATAGTTTTATTACAAACACTTGTCTTGTCTTCACACTTCATTTTGTTTTATAACAAAATCATGTTCTGTCATTACACTTTATTGCATTTAATTGCAATTTCGTGTCCTTTTATTACAGTTATTACACTTCAGGTTTATTGTATTACACTTATTTGTGTTACAGACTTAATGTTCCCTACCTCCATGCCATGAAGTGTTTCTTGATCCATGTAGATATGAACTTTCATGTCGTCACAGGCTACCGCAAGCATCATGGCTGCAAAAATAAAAAAGGGCTGTCTTAAAAACAGCAATACCCCTTAGATTTTTTTTTTTAATTGTGCGGGGATTGAAAAGAAGCTAATCAACTTACAGATTGGAAATGGCTCAAATTGCCAATTTAAGACAGTTAACACACAATAAGTAAGCATTTTCTAAGAAGTAATTCGGCGCTTAATCTAATTTGGTATTAATATTAACTTAATAAGCATACAAAACAAATCATCAAGTTTGGTAGTGAAGCTTCCTAGAATGTTCCATCAAATTCATGCACGTAGATAATATTCAGAGAAAACAAACAGCTTTAAAGGGCTAGTGTACAATAATTTAAGTGCATATCTCTTCATTAATGTTCACAAACATTTTCACAAAGTTTGTAGAATATCTGACAAAAACCTGTTTGACTTGGACAGATTTTTGATATGACAAATATCAGCTTATTTTTGCATTGAAAGTTAACACAAATCCAAATATTGACTATAACAGTAATTGAAGATGACAAATATCCCTGCCATTGCTCATTTGAAGCAGATGCAAGACTTTAACCCTTTGCATGCTGGGAAATTTGTCGTCTGCTAAAATGTCGTCTGCTGAATTTCTAAAATTAGCATTTTCTTCGTTTTTTTTTTCAAAGAATACTATCAGAATAGCTAACAGTTTGGATCCTGATGAGACGCCACAATCTGTGGCGTCTCATCTGAATCCAAACTGTTTGCAAAGGCCTTCAAAATTCGGTTCCAGCACTGAAAGAGTTAATATTAGTAAAATCTACCTTGTAAAATTTTGTAGCTCGCTACTACACATTGAGGACACAAAAAGACAAAAAGCTTCATGTTTATCTATTGACAAGTTCAAAGGCACTATACTATGCAAAGAAAATTGCAAAATACATGTACACAAATATTACGTCTAGCACTTCGACATAGTACACAGAACACATGTGCAGATACACAGACAAATCAAACTACCAACCAAAAGAGACGGTGATTCCAGTATGTCCGCACAAACTGTGTAGGTGTTTGTGTATAATTAGCTAATGCAAAGCTGTTTTAACGTAAAGACAATACAAAATAGCTTACTCTCTGATCCTGGGACGCCTATTAAAGACAGATCCAATGCAAACCCACAGCCATAGTTGATGGTCTGTTTGCATATAAACCCTACAAAGAAGATTATATCGTAACAATTCAATCACGAGCAACAAAATGAGCCGGTCTTATGCAAAATGCAGCCAGCATAGCTCATGACCAGCCTGCGCATTGGCGCAAATTAAAGCACGAAACTTTGTGTGACTTTGTAGCAAACAGGGTAGCTCCTGAACACACTGTGCGGATGTGCATGCTGGTCTGGAGCTACACTGACTGAATGTGGCATAAGATTCATTTTCGCATGACGTAGTTCATATAAGAATTTACACAGAAATTGGTTTGTATTATCACCAACATTAATCATTTGGATCAATTTGGTGTTTCAGCTATATTATGTATCAAAACTTGTCTGAAAATAATCCATTTTTTTTTTTTGCATTATAAATATGATAAAATATTAACAGATTAAACCTAAATATTGTGCACAGTAACTGTTTTTATTTTGGAAACAACAATCTAAGCAAGAGCTTCGTCACAGACAAAACAGCAGTCCCCTTCTGAGTAAATGTTGTCAAAGTAAAAAGGATCACCATAATAAATTCCATCTACCAATCTGAAGTACATTTTAGTTATATCAGGATCCAGATTTTGTTTTCAATTATTTCGGTTACCATAGCAAGCACAATCTGTGGCGCATAAATATACTGAAACATGTATATTCCCCCCATACCTAGTTTCATTAGCCTTAAGTACTTTTTAAGTTGTTGAAGGATTAAGATTTAAGTTTTCACCAATTTTTGTAACAATACAAGCCACAATTTGTATTCACAAAAGATATTGAAATAATGTTCATATTTCTCATATGGCCTTCTATCTAAAGACTGGAGTTTCATTAACCTAGCTTAAGAACTGTTTAAGTAATCTCATGAGTCAGATTTGTTTGGACGGTTATGACTTGTTTCTGAAACCATAGCAACCACAATATTTGTCTAGTGATCAACTTAAATAACACACATATTCCGTTTATGGCCTTCTATCAACATACAGAGTTTCATCAACCCAGCTTAAATACTTTTTGAGTTATTGCAGAATCTAGATATTTTAGAATTTTTTAACTTATTTCAGTTTCTATAGCAACCACAACTTTTGTCTGAAAAAAAAGCTGAAATAGCATGCATATTCCCATATACAGCAATCTCAAGGTATAATGAGTTTCATCAGTCTAGCATAAATCCTTTTTGAGTAATTGCAGGAAACAGATTTACAGACGAACAGACACGTGTAAAACTGTAGTCCCCTTTGTTGAAATCGGTACGGGACTTATTATAACTTGAAGTATAGATTCAATGCCAGAATGCCTAATTTTCTGGTATAAAGGATATGTTGTAAGAATATACATGAAAATGCTAAGTTACATCGACCTTTTAATCCTTAATTTACAGAGACAGGAACAGTTAGTGTGTTTTTTAAACCTTTATCGGAGTTTCTAGTCCAAATCTTCACAGTGGAATCAGTGGAGGCAGAAACAATGACAGCCTGGAGTTGTGTCCCCTGCGGTGGTGAATCTTCACCAGTGAGGTAGGCTGCATCCAGCGCAGTTACTGCTCCTTGGTGATCTGTCAACGTCTGCTGCAGTACAAACTGTCAAACAAATCATATATATGAACATTCCTCTGGGAACACGGGGCCTAATACATATTCATAAAGTGTCATCCCAGATTAGCCTGTGCAGTCTGCACAGGCTAATCAGGGACTACACTTTCCGCCAAAACCTGATTTTCGCCAAGAGACTTCTTTTAAATGAAAACTTATATTACAGTGGAAAGTGCCTTCTCTGATTAGCCTGTGCGGACTGCACAGGCTAATCGGGGATGACACTTTATGAATATGCATTAAGCCCCGTTTTCCCTGAGCAATGCTCATATATATTATTTTTTTACCTACCTCACTGGTGAAGATTCAAGCCCCCGTTTTCTCAGAGTGCAGCTCATAAACATATAACATGGTCTATAAATAAACATGATTTCATTGATTGAGACAGTGGCATTCGATGGATGATGCATTTCATATTACCAAATGTGTGGATAATATTTTTTAATAATGGCCTTTATTAAATTTTTGTATTATAATATACAAACTGACACAAGTGTCCATTCATTTTTTTCAGAATGCGAGCCTTTCACATTATAGAGAATTTCTTGGTAAAGTTTAATAAAATATGGAAGGAAATGACCAAGAATGTCAGATTTTTAACATAAATCTAACGAAAAACCTGTAAAAAATTCTTACAAAAACTGGGCAATACATTCAATTAGTTTTGTCAACCACACCAACTAGGTTTTAATGTCTAATCATTGGTATTGACAAATAGATATTCATTGGCATACCTTCTCTGCTTGTTTCCCCCACACCATGATGGAATTGTCCACACTTCCTGACACCAGCTCTGTCTCCAATCCTGCAATGTAAAATGTATATGTGTTGCGTTCTGAGAAAACTGGGCATTAATCTTGTGCATAAATTGTCATCCCAGATTAGCCTGTGCAGTACGCACAGGCTAATCAGGGACGACAATTTCCACTTTTATGGAATTTTTTGTTTAAATGATGTCTCTTCTTAGCAAAAATCCAGTTTAGGGGAAAAGTGTCGTCCCAGATTAGCCTGTGCGGACTGCACAGGCTAATCTGGGATGACACTTTACGCACATGCATTTTGTCCAGTTTTCTCAGAACACGACACAAATGCATATCTGAGTGATTATTACTCTGTTAAGTATGCGGTTAGGCATGCCGTTGTTTTAAGCTTCAATACAATACAATTGACCCTTCCAAAGTAGTGACCCCAGCTTTAATAATTTGTTTATACTTTATGATGAGTTGTATGTATTGTCCTGTATTGCATAGGCTACTGGTCACTTTTTCTTGATTAAAAGACTACCGGAGGTTAATAAAAAGTCATTTTTCCTAAATTTCATAATATAGGATTTGAGAGCTACTTTAAAAAAAAATATTCACTCAAAAACTGTTCAGTCATATTTGCACAAACCATCTCTGTATTTGGATATCCACTTGACACAGTTGACATTGGCCTTGTGTCCACTGAGGGTGTGCAGAACTCGAGCCTGGCTGCTCCCAGCATCCTATTAGAATGGACAAGTGACTGTATAGTGTTTTTATTAACATGCTCATTAGGGAATTCAGAGAAATTAAAACATATCCTTCAGTATCTTGTTGTCTTATAGGTAGAGCAACTTAATAAAAGAATTATGGGCCTTTTACTCTGCATTCCATCCAAAAGCCCTATATCATAATATCACGTGTCATTTAAATCTCTTAAATACTATTGTTTTGAACTAGAAAACTCCACTTTGCATTTCACTAAGCGAGCGGGGGACAGCAACTTAATTATGGGTAATGACGTACTTCCGTTGCTTGAGAAAATGGCGAGTGCACTACCTTGTCAATATCTATTTACATAGTTGAACTATTTTATTTTTAAGAAGACGTTTTGTCGGAAATTTTTTATTGATAAAGTTTGTGTATGCATTATAATAAACAGGTTTATAAAAATCATGGCTGCAGCTGCATTTTTCAAAAGTCACAACGGACAGTCGATCACTGAGTCATTGCCATCGAACGCCTGCGACAAAGACACCATGTACTGGTTCTACCAAGGCCAAAGACTCATTGAATACTCAAATTGTGTTGATGCTCCAGAGGAGCCCTGCAATTAATGTGAAGAAGAAGAAGAAGAAGAAGAAGAAGAAGAAGAAGAAGAAGAAGAAGAAGGACAGACATTCAGTTTTAGAGAGTTTACTTTCCTTGACAGTTGTTTGGTACAAAACATCATGGGTACGAATCGTTATAAATATTGCAATACCTTGCGTCATTTATTAATTTGACAGTAAAATGGACCATATCATACCTCCGGTTGACAAACAACAACTGCCTGACAAGAACCATAACACAGTAAATTATTTCTGCCCCAGCCAGCGCAGTGAGGAGATTTATTACAGCCACTACTGATATAACAGGTGTTCATGGGCGCAGCCATCTTGAAAGGTTGCACAGCACTATACATGTATCAACGGTAAACACACACTATCCAACATAAAATGCGGACATACGGACACTGACTGTTCAGACAGTTAATTATTTCCCACATTATGTTTTTACAGTTTAATAAGTTATTCATTAATGATCCTAATGGAACGGAAAGATAAGGTTGCTGGTAATTTGCCGACAAAGCAAGGATAATTCATTCATTATGTCCGCCAATTTAACAGGATGGGATATACTTACAGATACTTCCAGATGTCGTCCTAGCAGTAGGTTGGTGTCCCCATCCTTTAATGCTAGCTCCTCGTTTTCATCACTAGAATTATCCTGAATACTTCTAGTAAATTCTAGACATTCCGTGTATTGATATTTTATGGGTTGATCGCTTAGGAATTTATCCAATTGTCTTTCAAAAGAGTGTACCGTCTTAGCTGATATTACATGTTCAGGTAATTTGTTCCATATGTCCACAATCCGGTAACAAAACGAATATTTCCTAACATCCAATCTTGATCGCCTTTTAAAAAGTTTATGCTCATGCCCCCTTGTTGATTGACTAGTGGTTTTCTCGAATAATTTTGAAACAGCTGGGTCGTACTTCATAGTAATTATTTTATATGCTTCAATGAGGTCTCCTCGTAATCTTCTATAAGCAAGAGTAGGTAATTTCAAATCCTTCAATCTCCCCTCATATTACATTTCAGATAAACCAGGTACTTGTTTCGTCGCACGCCTTTGGACATTTTCTAACATTTCAATGTCTTTTTTCAGATGTGGATTCCAGACTGGATTTGCATATTCTAAATGAGGTCTCACTAACGATGTGAACAGAGTTTTAAAAAACTGTCTTGTCTATATATTCAAATATGCCCGGGTGTGTTTGGGTGGGGGTGGGGGTGGCAATATAAATTGAGGACCTTCGTGGCGTGCTTTAGGAAATACGGATGGTACTGTATATCAAACCATTTCCCATCGGCGGATACCCACATCAGACACATTTTGATCTCGCCCCCCTCCATTTGTTGAATGCTGCAGTGTAAGGAAAATATAAGTCGTGGAAAGGTAAATGTATCGTGTCTCCAGTTTGATAAATGATTATAATCATATTTCATCATTGCCTTGATAGTCGGCGAACCGTATTGGTAAGATATAATAATTCAATTTGGGACTATTTTCCGCCGAGTAAATTTATGTTTTGATTGTCATCCATAGGGACCAGATATTGCATCAGAAAACGATTCTGAAATAAACTTGATTACCTGTGTAGTACAACATATCATGTTGTTAAAACTGGACGAAAAAAAGAATTTACTGCAAACATGCTTGTTTCCTGAATCCCGGACAATCGCTCCCACAGACAATCGCTCCTGCGCTAATTTCGACAAGGCGGACAGTCGCTCCTACATTATTTTGACAACCGGACAGTCGCTCCTATGTTATTTTGACAAGCCGGACCGTCGCTCCTACATTATTTTGACAGCCCGTATAATCGCTCCTACACAGGCTGACCGCGTTTGTTCGTTAGAAGTTCCATGTTGGAAGTAAATTTGAAGGTGTGGGACATTACTTTATATACAGTTTGTTTTCACAGTTTGCTAAATTACAGTTAATGAGTCGACAAACTGTAACCTAGTTTATAAATTAGTCAATTAATTACTTAATATCATATTGCTCTGCTCATGTTGAATCGGCTTACTGTTAATTGTAATTTTGTAAATTAATTGTAAAATAATTGTAAATTTAATTGTTGGCTAATAATAGGTTCATCTAATTGTATGAACCAATGGCTGTGGTGTCAAAATAATGTAGGAGCGACTGTCCGAATTGTCAAAATAATGTAGGAGCGACTGTCCGGGTTCTCAAAAAAAATGTAGGAGCGACTGTCCAGGTTGTCAAAACTACATAGGAGCGACTGTCCGCCTTGTAAAAATTAGCGAATGAGCGATTGTCAGTGGGAGCGATTGTCCGGATACCTATATTTACGTTTGAATCATCAAAAATGGAAAGGGTGTTTTAATCCGTTTCCCAGTGATTGGACCAGGAACAAGTCCTTGATTTGATGAGGTACTCAAACACCTTGTTCCTTCTTGTTCACAACTTTAAGCAACACAGATACCATACACCTTAAAGGTTTTATATAATTAACATAGGCTAGCAAACCAGCATGTTCATGCGATATTAATTGAGTTTGAATTATTTCCAATGTCCCATCTGTAAACTCAAACTCAAACAATTTATTTAAGTAAATAAAGGCCACCGGCCCAACAATACACAATATACACAAACAATATACATTCACATAGTTGCCTTGTAACTACTTGTTACTAACTTAATAACCTTGTTACTAAATAGATATACATGTACATATACATACCAAGTTATGAATTGATGTTGTTTAACAGATGGTATACAAAGGTTGTGACTTTATGTGTAATTTTATCATTAGTTGATCCCATTAATGAATAAAAATCAGATATTGAATTTCCACCATGGTACCAATTAAAAAGATATTGTGTACGGGTTTCTCTATATTTTAAACAGTGAAAAAAAGCATGAAATTCACAATCAATAACACGTATATTATTTGAATCAAGACAAAAATTACACAATCTATCATCAAATACAATATTAGATTGTCTACCTATCTCAACATTTAATTTATGATTAGAACATCTAAATTTCGAAAAGGCAATTTTATGTTTAAATGGTATGTGTTCTAAGGAAAGATATCGTTCTGTATCTAGCATTGTTTTGTAGTACATATAATGGTGACAACGAGAAGAATTGTTTATATCACTTTGCCAGTTTTGAGTATAACAGTCAGTAATGCGTTGGCGAAATTGTCTTATGAATAAACTAACATCACCAATTTCTTGACTTATCCATACATATCCATAGCCATAACGAAATAACATTGTTTTGACTTTTGAAGCCCAGCAGTTTCTTCCGGAGTCATCTAAAGCTTTTAACATTTTATAGCATTGTTTAGGGTATCTATGATAAGGCATAATAAGCAATTTACACCAATATTTAATAAAATTGACAAAGTAGGTAACACATAATGGGAGACGCCCACATTCACCATAAACAAGACATGTGTTAGTAGATTTTTTAACACATAAAATTCGTTTACAAAATTTGTTATGTACAACTTCAATTGAGTCAATATATTCGTATCCCCATATTTGTGATCCATAACATAGGATCGGTTTTATCATACTATCAAACAATATAAATAATTCTTTGATCGGAAAATATCCAAATGATTTTTTATAATTGTAAATGGCAAAAATTGCTTTTTGTGCTTGTGCACTTAGCTTTTCATGTGAAGCGTTCCAAGATAATTTTGGTGTAAACATTAATCCCATGTATTTATAAATGGAGGTTGTATTTATTTGCGTACCACGGAAATTCCAATGTTCGTAATGCCTTAAAGGTCCACCGTTTCTAAATACAATTATTTCTGTTTTTTGGAGATTAATTTCCATTCCAGTTAAGGCACAGAATTCGTCAATAACATTTAATTGCTGTTGTAATTTAATTGCTGTTTCGGCACAGCTAGCTACATCATCGGCGAACATAAGACTTATAATGTCGTGAATTTCATTAGTTATGAATATGCCAGAACCACATTTTTCACGTAACATCGTAGATAATTGATCGATAAATAGTGTAAAAATCGTCGGGCTTGTCTTATCACCTTGCCTGGTTCCAATATTACATTTAAAAAACTCTGTTATGTTAATTTGTGAAAATACAGTCTGTCGGTTGGGTTGAGTTTTAGTATTTTGGACTTTAACACATGAATAGAGCGAGTTATACATATTTAGTAAAACATGTAAAAAATTTCCATCTATGCCTTTTCTTTGTAGGGATTGGAATAGTACATAGTGATTGATTTTATCGAAGGCTTTACGGAAGTCAATGTATAAACAGTACAATCTACCTCCTTTTTTTGACAGATATTTTTGAACTATAGCTTGTAAACAGAAAATATTATCGATTGCTGAATAACCAGTACGAAAGCCTGATTGTGATTCATCAATTTTATGATTGGTTTCTGCCCATTCATACAATCGTTTATTTATAATACCCGTGAAAATTTTATATATTGTATTTGTAAGTGATATTCCACGATAGTTTTCTGGCATATGTGTTGATCCTGATTTGTGAATAGGACATATTATACTTTTCCCCCATGAACTCGGGAATTCCTTGGTTTCAAGGATGTTGTTGAACATCTTTACTAAATATGGTGCTAAAATTTCAATAGTGTATTTATAATATTCCGAGGGAATGCCGTCTATACCGCAACTTTTACCATTTACTAATTTTCTAGTGGCATCTTCGACTTCTGATAAAACAACTGGTTTATTAAGAGAAATTGTATTAGAAGCAGGATATATATTCGTATCATCTAATACAATAGATGGTGCATTAATATCATATAATAAATTAGCGAAATAATCTCGCCAATCATTTGGACTTATATTTATGTCTGTGCATGTTATTTGTTTAGCCTGTTTAATTTTTGTCCACATATAATTTGGATTATTGCGATTATTAATTAGTTCTCTTCTGTTTTTTGTTTGATATTCCTGTATTTTGTTATTGCAGTAATTTTTAAATTTGTTTCTTTGATTTTTATATTCCCTTAAATCATATGATGAATTCGAAAACCGAAATTTCCGTAAATATTTATATTTCTGCATTTTAAGAAAGTTACATTGTTCGTCCCACCATTTTGGTTGCTCGTCTCTCAACCACCTCGGGGACTGTGACATAGCTTCACCAGCTTCATGATAGAATGAGGTTATTTTATCAAGAGCTATATTAATGTTTTCATCTATGGTGTTCATTAGTGCTTGGCCATTATTATCAAACAGACTTTTTACGCGATCTAGAAAGACATGTTCAAATTTACTCTTCCATTTATACTTTCTAAAATTTGATAATTTACCTTGATTATTACTGACAGTATTTATATCATCAGTATAATCCATTTTCATCTGACATGTAATAGGAAAATGATCGGATTCTCCACGGTCAAGAACTTTAAAATTAATAATATGATCAAACAATTCAGATGATGCAATCATATAGTCAACAACACTGGCACCGTCGTTTGAAATACACGTAAATTGACCATCTTTATCTCCTGGAAATCGTCCGTTTAAAATATGAGTATCAAAAACACAGCACAAATTTACCAGAGATCTGCCAAAATTGTTTACCCGCAATTTATCTTTGTTTGCTCGTGGTATGTCAAATAAACTACCTTCGTAATCGACTTCCCCGAAAATGTAATCTAAGTTATCATATTGTATATAATCTATAAGATCTCTTGTTCTTGCATTAAAATCGCCAGCTAAAAATATCAGTGCGTTTGGGTATAGGTTTTTTAACTCTTCCAAATTAGAGAATACCATCGATATACCATTCTTATCATTTTGTAATTCATATACAGGCGATCCCTCTGGTGACACGTATGAAAAATACATGATAATATCCTTTGATTTGAATAAGGATGAACATTTGAAATATAATACAATACAGTCAGAAAATGCATTCATAATACGGGACACGATATTAAGTTTCATTAAGTGGCTCCTGACAAAAACACACACTCCGCCACTATTTCGAATACTATTTAAATTTACCAGTCTTACATGATCGTAACACATATATGAGTCCAATAGTGAATTAAACTCACCGATATGTTTACCCCATGTTTCACATAAATGTATTATATCAAAGGATTTTAAAAAGGATTTAAATTCAGCATTATTTACGTGCTAATCTAGACCAGCAATATTCCAGCTAGCAAAACTAAAACTAAACTGTTTTTCTTTACTATTTATAATGTTTGTTTGACCTCGGCCGTTTTCCTAGTCCACAGATTCGTCAGAAAATATGTCATCTTCCGTAGTGAGTTCGATGTTTGTTTTAATCTAGATCTTTGTAATATATTAAAACTTCTATTTTATTATGAATGTTATTACTTGTGATAACATACACAAAATCAGATGTAAGATTAACTTAAAACACAAATCTGTATGCGTTATACCTCATTGCTTTACTGTTCATGTGCACCTGTATTNTGATGAACTTGCAAAAAATAATCCGCGAAAAATGTTCATTAAATGTATTTGAAATGTTAGAACAAAACATATTATACATGCATGTAAAATTGACTATGCATACCTCCAAGGGTTTACGAGTAATCGGTAGATAAAGAACACTACTAATAGAGCGAAAAAATGTTTATTAAAATGTCCGTTACAATACAACATCAAATGTTTAGGTTGGTTTATATGGTTTAATCATCGCATAAACGATGTCGATTATAATTTGCAGTTAATAAAACACACGAATTTCAAAAACATTAACACAAAAATCATTATCTGAGAATGTTGTTTGAATTTATACCTTCTGAAAATCTACCTATGAAAAAAGCAAATTTCATTTTTACTTGCTTTTCTAAATATTATGGGTATATAAGTGCGTATTAGCTCACTAAGTGTAGATACAGTGCCAAGAATATTGTTTTAAGAAAAATACGTCAACATTTAAACATCATAAACTTTTCAAGACACATCAAATGTTAGTCTATAGTATACACAGCATTTCAAATTTAACGACCATTTTTGTAACGGAAATTTAATAAAATATGATTATTGAAACAATAATAAAACACATTTATAATGTCATTGAACAAATATGAATGATAATAAGTAACTGCTTATTGACAATTTACTTGAGGATATATTGCGCTAAATGTACTCATACAATATGTTTTTTTTTACACATTGATTTATTTTAAAACGTATTGTTTTTTTATTTGTGGGTCTTTTTCTTACACATTTAATATGATAAAAGTCAGACTAGTGCTAAACTTTAATAATACTAAAACCAGTTCTGTATCAGATTGTGTTTATTTAATTATTATTGTTTTATAATTGTACTTGTTTAAAGCACCACGTAACGGAGATTTTTTGAGTAACGGATATTTTGTTCAGTTACCAAATTCATAAGGTATTGCTTGCCTCATACAATATCTTAAAAAAAGATTAAAACTGTTTTACCGGTAATCTAAATGACTAGGAAAATATCAACAATCAACATCTAATACGCCATGTTGACCCTCCGTTCTTGTAATCACCCTATCAATTTTGCATGTGAGCTTGAAAGTTTTCTTCAACAGATTGTATCGCATCATCATCAAACTTGAACATTCGGTTTAACCTTCCTGTGGGAACTGGTGGAGGCATGGTGCAAAGGATATCTTTTTTGACAATCCATATCTGGTCTTTCTGGCTCGACCACTGAAACGACTGTCTTTTCTTTAGCATAAAGTTAATCTCAACTTCTCCGCTGACAAGATCAAGATCGCACACTTGCCCAATATACCATTTTCCCTGGTATATAGCAGCAACAAAATCATCCTTTTTGCATTCTATCTCAGATGGCGTAAGGTTTTCAAGAGGCCTTGAACTATTTTCAGCAATAATCGCATCACTGTTGGTTGTTGGTGAACTATTTTCAGCAATACTCGCATCACTGTTGGTTGTTGGTGAACTATTTTCAGCAATAATCGCATCGCTGTTGGTTGTTGGTGAACTATTTTCAGCAAGAATCGTATCACTGTTGGTTGTTGGGCTTTTCATGTCTTCTTGGGTTGACGCTTTTGACCATGAACAACCCATTTGTCCTGTTAAGCAATCAGCACAGTAGCAGCTGGTATTCCGATAAAATATCTTGCAATCACCCAAACCAACTACAGCATGCAGCTTCATAGTACCGGCTACCGACTTAATACTTTGACTGGCAACTGATACCGCTCTTGCTTCACAAATATCCCGAGAAACAAACCGGAAATTGACATTTGTCATATTCGATGTCTTGCCCCAGTTGTAGAAATCGCGCGCATCGCTTATGACGCACCTGCCGCTTCTGCTTGCCTCATCCGCCATCCGTTTGCTTGTCCCTCCTAATCCATCGCATGGACCTTTGCCATGCCCGCTCTCAAAATAATTCCAACGGGCATGACATCCATATGTTTCAAAGTGGTTGGCAACTGCATTAAATATATATTTGTTGCGGTACTGCGATGACGGCGAGTCGCTCCAGTAATGAACCATTTTCAGTTGCGGATCAATCAATTTCAACTCTGGAATTAGGTCATCAATGAAGGCCAACACTGTGGACGCTTTGTGTGAGGCCTCATCTGAGACCGTTACAAAACTTTTATGCAACAATTCACCATCGACATTCTTCCAATATGCAACCATAGGATGCAGTGTAACAGATGACTGATTAAAATAGGCACTCTGCACTTCTTCGTGAGAACGACAGGTGTAGTTTTCTGCAAAATCAAGTTGAACGATAAAGTGATGTTCTGGTAATGTTTGCTTCAGCAGTTTTATTTGTTCATACTGAATGTGAACTCTTTGTACATGTTCTGTAAAGTCTTCTAGCTGTGTAGTTGTCTGATGAATAAATTTATCTCTGGGTACAACGTTTTCTACTATCCGCGTCACGGTCCGTTTTCTGCCTTTATCCTCTGTTTCTACACGCGTCCACTGACTAACCGACACCTCAACTGGTAGCTTCTCTCTCAACATATCTTCAGAAATCTTTGTTTCAACAACTTTTTCTGGATTTGCGACAATCTCAATGTGTTTTCGCAGGGCCTTCACCAAAAGCGATGCATTTTGGTTTTTAAAGCATAAACATGAAACCCTGGACAGCATTGCTGTTTTATATATGTAAGATGGTCTAGATCGGCAAAATGTGGCAAAGGAAAGATCATTTGCTGGGTTTTCTGCTTTGAATTTCAGAAACAGATTTTTCAGGTAATCTGTTAATATATGTACCTGTTGCTTACTTCCTGTTGCAGTCTTCTTTGCGTCACTTTTACCTGGCTGTGTGCGACTGTTGTCTTCACGCTTCATAAAGTTAATTACATGTTCACGATTCTTTTCAAGCTTACTCAGGCGCTTCTTAATTCCAATCTGATGCACTTTGCTATTGACTCTTCCTAGTTGATTTTCGCCCAAGTCCGGTTTTCATAGACAAGTATTTAATTGTTCTGTACTTCTTGGCTATTCTCCCAGCTACTATATTGTAAATTGCTGCTCTCTTATCTCTCGGTGTGTTCTTTTTTGACGCCCTAATTTCACTTACTAATACATTACTTAGCAGAATGGGACGCCTGAGTTTCTCCTTCTGTTCAGCAGTCAGATTTGCGGCCTCCATGTCTCGTTCTGTTTGTTTACTCGGTGTCAATTCCACACTTGGTACATGCTTAGTACTCTCAGTACTCTTTCTGACTCTCTGCAACGCTCTTTGTGTACTTTTCAACTTCGTTTTAAGCTTGTCTCTTTCTTGCTCAAGGATTCTTACTCGGGATAATGCAGCTGATCTATCTCGTTTCCACCGTTTCAGTGCTGCCTTTTGCCTTCCTCTGTTGATCTCGGTAAAATCTAATCGAACTAGTAATCTTCCGCGAACAGTTCCATTTAGCCATTGCTCTTTATGTTCATCAATATTTTGACAGTCACGGAAATTTTCCATTGTACATGCGGAAATCATATTACTTAAAATTTCACTGAACAAAACAAAACAAAGCCTAATCGTGTTTTTTAATTACCAGTTATACAGNGCGCGCTGGAGAGTCTTTGAACAAGTTGTACAATGCACGCAATGTTTCACAAACATCCCATCCTGTGTTACTTTCCCCAAACTTAAAGGCATTATGCATGGTATGGAGACCACAGGAACCTATGTCCACTAGGAGATGTCCAAAGTCCCTCTCGACTTCCTCCTTGAAAATTTTAAGAAGTTTGATATTTACAGATGGGCCATCCATACTAATCTGCAACATGTCCCGTACATTCAGGTGATCTGTGACCTCGGCTTTGATGGCCTGTACTAGATCTTCCGCCTTGGCATGACCTGAAGCCCAGTAACAAAGAAAAACTCATGGCAGTGATACTGAATAATTGTTGAAAAAGACGTCCCTTTTCAGATTAATACATATTGTTGTATTCAGCTTAATGTTTAGCTGGTTGTAGTGTGGAGAAATGTAATTATTATGCAAGTTGTTTTTCTTGTGTGTGCTTTTTTTATAGGTAATTATTTTAGATTGAAGCAGTATCTTCTTTATCTTATAATTTTCGCATTATTCATAAGCATTAAAATATTATTAAACAAAACAAAAACTTAACTTAACTTATACACCAATGTCATCAGAATGTATTAGTTTTCACAACAAATTCATTGATTCAGATCGACATTCTTATAATATTTTATCAACAGAACCTTACCCATAAACTGAGAACCAAGGTATCTGGTCACCACAGCTCCCTGATTTGACTCCCAGTATCGAACATGGATATCCAACTGCTTTTCTTGCATCTTCTTATTTAACGATTCATCAAATAGAAGTACAAAATGGCCTTTGACATCTTCTAATATTTGTTTCTTAAAATGTTCTGCTAAACCAAACACACATATGTACGATGTTTTCTTCTCTCCACAGGAGAAACGTTTGGCTATTTCACTATCTGGAAACATACTTCTTAAGACTTCATTAACATTTTCATTGGATCTGTAGGAACAGTGGGATGTTACTGTTTTCAAAGTCCACAAAATCTCTGCCTTTAGAACCTGATTTTTTGAGACATATCTGTTCATATTTTGGCTTGCTTGCTGCTGTGCGGGTGGTGGTGTGGAGGTGGTCTTGTTGTTGTTTTCATCTGACAGGGTGCATCCTGTCTGTTCCTGGGGAGTAGATTGCTGTGCCTGTAGAGTAGCTTGCTGAACAATGTTTCTAACCCCAAAAGTCTCAAGCGTGAGAGAATTTGTTGACTCTGCAAACAGAGAAATGAGTTATTGCATATAATCAGAATTTCACTTAAATTTAACATTTAACCCCCGCCCCTGAAATCAATTTCATGATACAAGCCCCTGCGACCTTTACTTTGACCTAAATTTTACTAGACGTCTTACTTTCCACCCAAGTAACCACTACACCAATTTGCATGTTCGTAGGTCAGAGCGTTCTTTAGATTTTGCAACGGAAACAAAAGGTCAATGGATGGACAGACCGCCTGTAAGAATAACCAATGTAAAAATGCAAAATAATATACCTCAACAACTTTGAAGGGGGGGGGCATAATAAGTTTTTTAACATTTTATCAATTAATCATCTGCTCATAATTGACATGCCTTGTTATTATTTCTTGATTTATTTCATTAGTTAAAACATAAACTAGCACCTTCAATGGTCCATCACATTTTAGGTATGATGTCAATAGTTTACATTTGTGTAGGGCTGCGAAAATATGACAATATTTTACTTGCAGATTGCAGCTGCTTAATCCTCCATCCAATTACGAGATGAATTTGTTGATATTACAACTAATTGTCAATGATTCATGTTAAAATTTGATATAATTGAGGAAAAACCGTGTGATAACGTTCACAAATTTATAATGACACGGGCCTCTTCCCATTCGTACCCAAAGTTCAGTCCCGTTTTGAAATAAAAGGTAACAACATTGAAAACGTCAAAAATAGCGAACGCTTGTGTTTAAATAATGTGTTTTATTATTTTAAACACACTTATGTTTATTTGTATGTGCATATTAGATGTGCAAACTTGCATTCGTTGAACTTTTAACTTACCAGAATTTCTCTTGTGCCTCGTGCTTTTTTGATGGCTCTTGAGAGCCGATTCGCCCATGCTGGAAATTTCAATATTTGTTTCGCATTGCTTGCATCTTGCCTGGGTCTTCTGACACACTTCTACTACCCAAGGGTACCGATTTACCCAAGTCTTTTTAAACAAACATTTACCAGCAGGCATTTTGCGCCGTTTTTTTGTTTGACCTAGATTCTAGAAAGTTGTTGTTGTAGCGAGTTTATAATTCCCGTCAAAACCCATACCAGAGAAAGACCGTACACGAACAGTGGGTATCTCGTCAGATAGGAGGAGCGATCAATATCATCGGATCGATATGACGTGAAATTATCTGAAAGCTTGGAAATAATGAATCTGTTTTTAACATTTTTATTTGTTGTTATTTCATTTTCAAGCACTTTTCCAGCCAAATTCAAGCACTTTTTAAGCACTTTTCAAGGCTATGGTTGAAAATAAGCACTTTTAAGCACTCTAGATCGTTTTTAAGCACTTTTCAAGATAAGCCTTGATTTTCAAGCACTTTTCAAGGTTTGTACGAACCCTGCTCTACATATAAAGCAACCAATTCGCGCACGCCACACCGTTATATCCACACCCATGATAGTTATAATCCAAAAATATTTTTTAAAAATCACACGTGCAATTTTTCCGCCATGTTATCCAAGGGAGGTAAGATTGCTCTTAAGAACAATTTAGCAAACGAATGTTAAACATATATTATTAATTATCTAATCTGAAACATAATGCCGTAAAATTCTGTAAATTGTATGAATGATTATTAAAGGGGCCGTCCAACAGATGTTTGCGTGTATTGAAGCTTGTCATTAAATGCTTTAAATGCTTTATATTGATAAATTTAAACATTTGAACTAAAAACCTCCAGTAAAAAAAAACAAGAATACAATTTAAAAAAAAAAGAAAAAAAGTAACCCTCAACGGGGCTCGAACCACTGACCCCTGGATTCCTGGAGTATAAAGCTACCCGCCTAGACCACTCGACCATCCACGCTCATGTTTGTAGAGGATGCATTTTTTTTAGCTATATAAGCAATCCTCGTAGTTTTATCTGACGCTTTATCTGTTGGATGGCCCCTCTAAGTCTTAGTGTAGTCCACCATTTCTAGCATTTGTGACATTTTATTACACGTGCACAGTGTTATATCACAGTCGTAGATAGTCTTTATTTACTAGTTATGCTTTGTGTCAACTTTTCAAAATATAATTGCCATGTGTATGATGTGGGGCATTTCTATTCATAATATTAAATTGAAAAGAAAAGACAATAAGCGTTGAAATTAATATTGAGTTTTCATTCAGTACACAAACTTTAAAATAACAGGACCAAGATGACCGGTTTCCGTATTTCTCGGACCCCTTATCTTTTGGAACCTAGTAAAGATACTTCTCGTTACTACAATTTGCAAGTTTAACATTTAAAAACTGAAGTAGATAGTGCCTTGTAACAAGAAACAACAACAGTATTGAAGGGCTAACAATACGTTGTAGCTTGTTTACCATCCCGTAATGGAGAATGTAATAGCAAATTATATTCCGGTAGCGTATTCCACAATGTAGGCTAAATAAAATAGTCGTTTCATGATGTTGATGAATATAAAGTTTTGATCATGAAATAAAATGACTATCAATGTTCATAACTATGTTCAGTTCTAGAGTGAGTGTCAATTACATGTTTCTATCTTTATATTTATTGCTTTGAAAACATAGTTGAATCCCCCAGCGTATGCAACAGTTATTGGTATACATTAATCGATTTTCGACAGTTTCTATTCCTCAATTTTGTTGCAAAATATTTTTACAAGCGATTTTATATTGATTTTGAACTCTTTCCTCCAATTGCCAAATCTTCAGAAACGGACAAGCAAAATGCTTCTTTCAGTCTTCTTGAAAATGTGTCTGATGTTGGACGAAACCAGTATAACTGAACAATGTCTCAGACAACATACCAAGAACTGACCCTTACACGTGCAAAGAATTATGATGAAGTTTGTACTCATGTTTTAGCCAGTTAAAATCTTTGAACATAAATTTATAGATCTCTTGGGTAAATGGCTTGGGCAGAAACTTCTTTTAATATTAGAAATTTATAAAATGACCATATTCTTAATTGAAGCCAATGCTTTTCGTTGTTAGACGGTTAGTATGCAGTGATTGTATTACTTTTATGTTTTGTTATATTAATTGACTGTATTGGCAAGGGTCACGTGCCTTATATGAAGAATGAACAGATTATAACATATGTTTCTGTATTTAAACGCTTAATGTTTTAACTTTTACCGTTAGTGTACCCTATTATTATGTTGAAAATAAGGAATAACATACAAAGTCATACTGTTTTGAAATAAAAAAGACTGGAATTTTACTCTTTTTTTTAAACAATCAACTTTTATATAGTTTAAATTGCAAACATTTACAAGCAAGAAATGGAAATTAACAATTGCTTAAAACATTGAATGATGTATCAACCTTTTTTGGCAGGTTTATAAATAAGAAACTGTTCATCAAAATAATGTAATAACAAAAAATGAAGTTTCGAAAACAAAATGCTCATTAAAAAGAACAATCATTCTTTTGACTGCAATTCAAACCCTGCAAGACATCATTGGAAAATCAGACTGATTTGTGAACATTACACATTGGACATAAAAACATTCCTGCAAGCGCACAATACAGCAGATATTAGCATCTTTCACAAAGTACATTCACAGGCCATTTCATTACTCTTTCAAATACGCACACTTTTTTGAAGGCTCGATAATAGTTAAAATCGAATACCTTCAATAACAATATTGAAAGAAGATGTTGAAAACTCAATGCATTCTACCTTTTTATTTTGGTAGAATTTAAGGCCAAGGAATAAATACCTAGAAATTTACATCACAATAACGTAGAGCCAATCTAAATGAAAATTTATCAAACTGCAACTTTAACCTACGGGTTGATTAGTTTCACCTTTTTATGTAATTGTATTGTTCGGTCTGCACTTAACCTATGTTTTACACTATAAACATCTTGTAATTTTGATGTTGAGCACTAAGGAGGTATTGCAGCTGTCAGCAATATAAGGAATCCATATCGAAATGAACTGTGCAGGTCCTTTGATAGAAGCCTTTACAGACCAGTGTACTGCACATTTCTTACCAGTCAAAATAACTTAAAATTGTTGCTTTATGCAGATTGAGGGCATTTATTAGATGATCTTTCAAAAATTTGCAGTAAATGGGAAAAAAAACATTTTTTTGAGGGGGGACGGGGATTCTGGGGTGGGGCGTTGTGGATGGTTTGGGTGGAGTCAATTGTGGTATGTCAGGTAAGTGTTGTTTTGTCAAAGTATGAATCAAATCTGATCTTAAATAAAGAAGTTATGGCAATTTTAGCAAAATTTAATACTTTGACCTTGACAGTCAAGGTCATTCAAAGGTCAAGGTCAAATTCTACTTGCCAGGTACAGTACCCTCATACTAGTAAGACAGTATTTTAAGTTTGAAAGCAATAGCTTTGATACTTTAGAAGTAAAGTGGATCTAAACACAAAAATTAACCAAATATTCAAAGTTACTAAGACAAAAAAGGGCCATAATTCTGTCAAAATGCCAGTCAGAGTTACATAACTTTGACTGCACAGTCCCCTTATGATAGTTAGAAAGTGTTCCAAGTCTGAAAGCAATAGCTATGATACTTTAGGAGTAAAGTTGACCAAAACACATAACTTAACCAAATTTTAAATTTTCTAAGTATAAAAGAGGCCATAATTATGTCAAAATGCCAGTCAGAGTTACATAACTTTGCCTGCACAGTCCCCTTATGATAGTTAGTAAGTGTTGCAAGTATGAAAGCAATAGATTTTATACTTTAGGAATAAAGTGGACCTAAACACAAAACTTAACAAAATTTTCAATTTTCTAAGTATAAAAAGGGCACATAATTCTGTCAAAATGCCAGCCAGAGTTATCTTACTTTGCTTGCCCAGTCCCCTCATGATAGTAAGTAAGTTTACCAAGTTTGAATGCAATAGCTTTGATACTTTATGAGAAAAGTGGACCTAAACACAAAACTTAACCGGACGCAGACGCCGAAGCTCAGGTGATGACAATAGCTCATATATTTTTTTTTTCAAAAAATAGATGAGCTAAAAAAGAGGCAGACCACATATAACAATAGTACAATAAACACTGCAAAACACGTAAACAGATTTCAAAACATCTGTCACAAAACTTATAATGTCAACAAAGCTATATGACAAGGCCAAAGCAGTAAGACAATATTGAACTATATTTTACAGAACAATTTTGTTATGATTGGCCATCAGCATTACATAATATATATACAGAATATATTCCGTGATGTATTCATGAGTTTTGTATGATAACAGCCAAAAATACACGAACAGCAATGTGTGTGTATAAATCTTAACAAGAGCTGTCGGAGGAAAGTGTGCTGGACTTTTCTTGTTCTGGAGTTTATGGCTTTTCCTTTCTAAATTAAACGATTTGTTTGGTAGGTAAGTCATTTTAAGTAATTTTTAATTGCGAAATATAACAAGTGATGTGTTTGAGAAACACTATGTCCCATTTTGAGCAATTTTGACCCATATATTTGACCTTTGACATTGAAAGATGACCTTGACCTTTCACCACTCAAAATATGCAGCTCCATGAGATACACATGAATGTCAAATATCAAGTTGCTATCTTCAATATTGCAAAAGTTATGGCCAATGTTAAAGTTTGTGCTAACAAACCAACAAACAGACAGGGCAAAAACAATATGTCCCTTATACTGGGGGACATAATAATGTCTTTCATTCTGACAATTTCAAACTAGAAAATTTGGTTTCAATATAGGGATGACATGTTTGAATAAAATCCCACAAGCCATTCCAGAGAAAATAGCTTACCGAAAAGGTTTAACCTACATATAAAGATTTCTAAGTGTAAAATGGCCCCTATTTTAAACAAATTTCAAACTAGAGTTACCATATTTGCCATATGGGGTTATATTTATATGGGGATTTTAATACATGCTTAAAGTTTGAATAAAATCGTTCAAGCCATTCATGGGAACCTAGCTAACCGAAAACCTGATCTGCATATATAGTGCATTTCTAATAGTAAAAGGGCCTTTAATGTTGACAAATTGCAAACTAGACATGTCAAACATTGCCTATGGGATCATTTTAACCCATTTATGCCTAGCGTCTAGAAAAAAGGCCTTGGCAAACGGCGTAGACCCAGATGAGACGCCGCATGATGCGGCGTCTCATCAGGGTCTGCGATGTTTGCTTACAGAAATTTCTGTAAGAAATATTCTAAATATAGAAATAAATATACTAGACATCCCTAATTTTGGAAATAAATTGATCCAATTTAGAAGGATGGGAGAGTCCACTAGGCATAAATGGGTTAAATAAAATCCCTTGAGACATTCCTGGAAACTAGCTTACCAAAAAACTTTTACCTAGCTTGGACGCACACATCGAAAAATCAAGTATTTTGTCACACAGGAAACAATAACACGGATATGAAAGGCCAAAACAAACATATTCCAAAGTTGTTTCATTTGTAATTTAAACTCTACCTCAACTAACAAAAAATTCAGTAGACTAGATACCGCAATACATAATGATAACACATTTTGGATAATAACAACATCAATTAAATAGCGCAGATAATTAATGCAAAAAAGAAAAGCGCTATGCCACAAAACTGTCAATTGTCATTTTGTTTTCCACAAACTCACCGTTAAAGTTTTGAGGATTCGGGCTCTTACTGCCCATCCTGTTTCTCCTTCGACTCTGCGGTCTTTGTCCCGAACAGAGTGGCTTGTATAGCAGGCTTGGCCCAAGCAGAAGCATCTCCTATGGCCGTCCATGAAGTGGAGGCTACAGACTGAAAAGCACCAGGAACCTTGGAAGAAGCACCCACTATTGCTGCCAGTGAGTAAGAGGCTGCAGTCTGCGTCTTGGCCACAGCCCCATATAAAGCAGACGTGACCCCAGAAGAGTTAACCCCTGTGGTCTGAGTCTTAGACACAGAGGCCTGTTCAGAAGCTGTTACCCCCGTTGCCTGTGTCCTGGACGTAGCAGCCTGTACAGCAGCCGTGACCCCAGCAGAAGCGCCGCCTATGGCAGCAAATGAGGATGTGGCCATCCCTGCAGCACCCGCCGACTGCAGCAATGCCACTGTGCCTGTTCACACAAGAAAATACTTCCTTGCATCAATTTAATATTAATTATAATTTGCATAAACAATGACACAGGAATGGAAGACAAAAACGTTAAATAACATGCTAACATATTTAACAAAAATATCCATATGACAATAGTCCAATAACTAATACCTGCAATGCAGGACATTGGCACTTATAGACTTATTGAATTTAACTTAAAACATGTATTAATGACAACGATAGTAACATATTACTTCCAGCAGCCACGCTGCCTCCGTTTGCGATTGCCGCCGCCGACATGAGTTTTTCCGCCACTGACCCACCAACAATGCCGCCGGCACTGAATCCGACCGCCGACAGAACTAACGGTGCAGCTACAATTACAGCACTACCAACGGCCAATGGGACCACAACCTTTGTCACTTTCGAGTTCCATATTTGGGACTCTGAGTGTTCAGTCTGGTCGAGGCTCATGTCATCAAACTTGAAGGATATATAGTTCCTGAATATAGCACGTTGCTGGACCTGTGGTAACAAACAAGTCATGTTTTTGAATGGTGGTATCCATAAGGTACTCGAATGCTTTACATGCGGACTATGATACTAGTTAGTATAAATATTAATTCAAAACCACGCTTTGACAGTATTGCATGCATCAGAAATGACCATAGCGGCAAAAGCCCCATAATGCCATGTAACCGTTCTTGTTTACTTCTAATTGTGTTTTGTCTGTACATGTGTTAAGTTTCATATAAATCATAATCGTATCCCCTGTTTATTTTTCATAGTGTAACATGGTGGCCTTGTATATTTGTCTGGTGTGATGTGTACATAGATACTATAGGTATTTACCATACCCTTTGAGTGATAGTTTATAAATGCACATGCACAACTAGTTGAATTACACATATTTAAAAAATGATTATACGGCAGGACGGATGTAAGGAAAGAACAAAATTATGCGAAAACCTGCAGTCCCAAATCAGAATAACGAAATAAGAGATCAATTGGTTTTTAACCCATTATTTACAGTACCCAGCTTCAACTTGCTGTACAGTTCTGCACTAACCCAACTCTTAAAGTAGCATTAATACTCAAAAATCAGCGGAAATTTCGTAAAGTAGTCCGTAAAATAAAGTTACCCAATAAAAAATCAATGTTCCTTATAGCAAAAGCCCAAATTTCAAAACAAGATGTTTTCTGGTAACATGGATGTTTGTTGATATAAAATGCTTGTTTTTAATTTTTCGTGTCACAATTAATTTAATTTTAATGTCCCGCGACTATATCTATTCATACGACACAAAAACACTAAACTGGTACCATGTTAGTGTTCTTGTGTCGTATGGATAGATATCAGTGTGGGGTTATAACATGGAATATTTTGTGTACACAAAATATTAAAAACGTGCATTTTATATCTACAAACATCTATGTTACCAGAACACATCTGACTTTGAAATTTTGGAATACGTCCGTTAAACCGGTTTTGCTAATACATGTATCCCGGAAAAAGCAACTTTTTGGGAAAAACCCACTAAACTGCTGGTACCAAACCGGTTTAACGGACGTATTTCGTGTTTTATAAGTTAACAATACACATTTATTGCAAAGCACCAACCTTTTACGCTGTTAACGCACAAAGCTTTGTTCTGATATCGCACAAATTCCTGTAAATGTTTACCATCCTCAGGGCAGAGATTTGTCTGGTTCTAAAATAACGTAGTGATGTCACCATCTATGTATAGAATGGAAGTTTGGTGATTTATATATTTCTCAACAGTTCTCTCCCATGCAGGTTAGAAAGTACTAATATTTTAAAAGACATTATTTTTAAACAATCGTTTATTAATTTATGAGGATAATAATAACAATCAGAAATCAAATATATCGAAGCAAATAAATTCGAAAGAAATCTGGATTTATGCAATACATTTTAGACGGGTTATATTAACGAAAATTATGTTGCCGAAAGTTATCGCGTTTTGTAGTAACCAGTCTGTGGAATATGACTTGTTCCCCTTTACGGCTTAGGTGGCAATATACAGTTTTTTTAGTCTCGGCCAATCTCATACACAAGCCGGAGTTAACCACTGTCCGAAACCTGGTCACCTCGCATATCTGAAAATAAACCAAGCACATTTCCAGAATGGTTGAGGGTGTGCCATCTGAAAAATCAGTAACATTCAAATCAAATGAGTTGGGGCAAAATGCTTTAGTATTGATTATTTCAAATCAAAACATCAAAATTATGTGTGTTTCCGAGCCTTTTTAAGCCAGTTTCAACAACAAACTGCCACTTTCCTGCGGAAGCAAGGTGCCTGGAGACCATGTTTTTACATTGGTAACTTACCAAGTACTAAACAGCAATGGAGAAAATTGGGGGTCAAAGGATTAGATTTTTTGTAATAGTTCAATGTCCGTACGCCCTTTCAAATTTCCAACAGAAATACTGACCGGAGCCAGCATTACACCTGTTTTCGAATTGCATTAATTCTACTTCCTGTATGCAGCTATAGTTACAATACCTATGTTTTGGTAACTTACAAACATCCAAGAAAAATCACCACAACTCAAACCTGACATTCATTATTATTTAGACACTCAAAATGGTGCTTACTTGAGCATTGTTCTCTTTATTTAGAAATTTCTCCACTGCCAATTCGGACTTTTGGCTAAAAAGTGTGGTGTGCAGCCT
>VMBQ01000991.1:53346-97199 GCA_007657795.1 Dreissena rostriformis | reverse complement strand
TCTTTAAAGGGGCCGTCCAACAGATTGGTAAATTGACAAAATTAAAAAAAGTTGTTTCATATTCGCAAATTTTCGCGTTTGTTATGATATTTTTGAGGAAATAGTAATACTGACCATTTACAATGCTCTTAAATATCCATTATATGCATCTTTTGACGATTTGAAAACCTCAAAATCATAAAGCGTCGTTCGACGCGAAACGATTGAATAATTTGGAAAGTTCTGTTATTGTCGCTATATTTTGTAAAACTACGAGGATTGCTTATATATGGTATAAAATACGGCTATCGTACATACTTGTCAGGATGGCCGAGCGGTCTAATTGGTTTTTACTCCAGGACCCCGATGGTCACTGGTTCGAGCCCTGATGAGGTTTACTTTTTTTTCCCTTTTTAAATTGTATTCTTGTTTTTTAACTGCAGATTTTTAGGTCAAATGTTTGAATTTATCAATATAGAGCATTTAATGACATGCTTCAATACATGCCAAAATCTAGTGGACAGTCCCTTTAATTCAAGCTAATTTTGTCATACATTTAGTGACAAATATATATTGCTTCCGGTGGTTGCCATAGAACTGTGTCGGAAAGACCAACAAATGCCTAAAACATCTGGATCTGGATGGGTACGTTGCAGGGCCTTTCGGCGTCGGCGCAGCGGTAGACAGGGTGGTTAGTCCCACTGCAGGACAGTTAACCTGAAACTGTCAACTGTGTCTAGATTGTTCCACTGTAGTATTGTCTTAGGGAAAACAGAGTTTTTATATAATGGAGTTTTGCACTGGATTGGTGTAACACACTTAAGAATATTTAAATGAGTATTTTTCAACAATGTTATCTGCTTTATAGCCTGTGAAAGTCTTAGGGGTAACTCTACGTTTAGATTGCCGGACTGGAGTAAGGAAGTATTGGCTAGGCATGGCTGGCACCAGCCCCTCAACCACCTTGTAGAAGAAGATCAGTCTGTTGGCCTTTCTTCTTTCTCTGGAGAGGTGGGATCTTCATACGCTTCAGCATATTTGTCACGCAGCCTGGTGTTTTGGTGTTATAGTCTCCGGTTATAAATCTAGCCGATTGTTTTTGGATCTTTTCAATTTTGGTCTACGTCTTTTTGAAGGTGAGAATCCCAGACAATGGAGCTATATTCTAGAGTAGATCTGAATAAGGCAAAGTAGGCTGTTTTACGGCAGAATCAGGGCATTGTGTCAGGTTACGTCTAAGGAAGCCAAGTGTTGAATTAGCTTTTTTGTTGATCTTATGTATATGTGAGCTCTTAAGATAGAGCTTAATCAAGGTACTAAATAAAACATAGAACATGCAGCCAATACGGTTACGGTTACTAGCGTGCTTTCGGTAAAAGTACCGAGTATAACAACATGTACAGATAAGCTTGACATACATCATGTTTGCATACTTGTGTTTATTTCAGATTTTGTCTTAATTGCTTGTCTGTGTTAATTTTAGATATGATATTAATTACTTGTCTGTGTAATATTTAAAATTTCTCTACACTGCGGATATTACAATACATTTACTTATGATATATTAGGTAAATTGTCTTTATACTATGTAGGTTAATGACAGGTTCGTACATATAGTTATTGTCAGCATATCAAATGTATATTTATAGATCTTTGATTTGGGTAATTCGTGTCGCCCTGTCATGGGCAAAAAGAAAATTTAAATGGCGTATGTACAACTAAGGGAAGTAAGTGCGAAATATACCTAAAGTTGAACATCACATGACACGCAATATAATTTAAACCGAAAGTTGTCCGACAATAACATTGGATTAAAACAGGTAACGATATATACCAATCACTTTCATTTCTAGTCACCATCAGCAGCAGCAGCATCAGCGCATGTAGTTTATCAATGGCTGACTATTGTTTCAGACACATTTGCGACCATAATTGGTATTTCATGGTCTCAAATGTCAGTGTTCTAAACGTCCCATTCCTTACATTCAGTTTTCAATTTAGCACGCTATTGCCTGCTCTAATGTTATGAATTCGTATCAGTGTCAAACCAGGACTGGTACGATTTTTTCCCTACATCTAAATATGCTTCTTTTCGTCGAAATAAAAAAAGAAGGGGAAATACCAATACTACAGTCTCCCGTACTCCTGTAAATATGATGTCGATCGGCAATCGTTTAGATTAAGTCTAATTACTTGGACTTATTGTCCCGTTTTGATATATATATGTTATAAAATGAGAGTTGTGAAACACAATCTTTTGCGCTTGTATCCCAGCTATACGAAAATCGGTCCAATATTTTTCTTTTGCAAAACGAATCTGATTTTGATGTAAGCATAAAATGAGTTTAAAAGTTTGATGTTGGTAAATTGGATTAAGACAAAATCCGCAATACAAGGCAACACTTACCGAAAGTATTTTTCGAATTAGTGAAATACAAAATAGAGCCCCGTTTTCACAGAGCGCGGCTTATATTTGTGCATTGTGAGTGGGACACATATTTCTATCAGCCTTAACAGACTAAAGGTATTCCAAAAAGGGAAAAAGACAAGTAAATGTTGTCTTACAGAAAAAAACTTACATACAAGTTTTGCAGGATCATTTCTTCTAAAACGTTACAGCGTTCATTATCCAAAGAGGGTCTAAATGGTCCTAGGTCGCTTATATGAGAACCGAATGAACTGAATTGTTCTGGCCAGCCTTTGCGATGTTTCCGTAACCATTTTAGAAATAAGCCAAGATATCATTATAATAAATGAGCTGAGCAAGTTTCATGATGATTGGACAATAGAAGACTTACAGTGTTCAAAATGTCACACAATAGCCGGATAAAAAAACTGACAAGCCTCGTGGTGGTCATGTTTTGTGTTAAATAAATACCAGGGCGGGTTTTCACTATATACATATAACGAAATCAAGTCACCCACAGGGATGGGCCAGTTTATTACAGGGGCATGATTTGAACAATGTCACATGCCAAATACCAAACATCTGGGCCTTGCGGTTTCCTTTGAGAAGGTTGTAAAGGTTTTTAACTATAAACATATAAGGGAAACAAGTTATAACTAGTGCGGGCCAAGTTTGACCACAGGGTACTGATTTGAACAAATTTGGTAGAGGATCATCATATGATATCAAATGCCAAATATAATATCGCTGGGGCTTATCGTTTAAGAAAAGAAGATTTGTTTTAAGTTATTTTACTGTGTAGGTATGTAAAAATCATACGAACCCTCGGGCGTGGCCATTTTTTAAACACAGGGACATGATTTTAACAAACATAGTAGAGGAATTCTAGCGATATTACACACCACATATTAAACCCCTGCCTAGTATGGTTTCAGAGAAGATTTTGGGAAAGTTTTCATTTTTTTTTAATCTATTTTTTAGCTCTTGTGACTTAAATATGAACGGGATGAGTTTGAAAGAGGATCACACAAGGACAGTTCCTGTGCAGTTTCGTTAAAATCTGTCTAGGGGTTAAGGAGGAGAAGTCGAAGAAAAAGTTTACGCTCGCACGCACGCACAGACCGACGACGGACAAAGCGGCATCAGGTGAGCGTATACACTCATAGCGCAAATATTCTCAATGCTAAAGTGAAATATGAAGCAAATATCAAACTCGATTTGTTTTCTATAATTTTATTTACTATGTTTATTTAAAATATACAGCAAAACATCATGGGCGGCTTGGGAGTATAGCAAATATTACACCTTGAGAGAAATGACTAATGAATAGTTATATATACATTTATAAATACATTTTAATTGAACATGTGCCTACTGATTATAGATGTTAATACTGATTTTTCGAGAAACACAAACTGTTGTTGTTAGGCCCACGTGTGGGGCGCATGAATACACATACCATGCTCGTGCTATAGTATTATTGAAAGCACTTTATCGCTGTCCGAATTGCCAAGGTTCTTTCTGATTTTATTAAAGCACTTTATCGCTGTCCATGTTTGCAAGTTTCTTTTTGATTATTGAAAGCATGGTACACATTCAGCGTCGCATCACACTGTAATCTCACTTAGTGCAATGACACACACACACGAATTTGGTCCACTGCATTTCAAATACTAGTAGGTGCCGTGTACTTGTTTATTTTCAGTGCTTTCTTTAATTTCCTCTTTCTTTTGAATTAATCTCCATAATATGAACACTTCATAAAATTGAACAAACAAACAAAAAAAAACACAAAAACATATGTGTGCAATATTACACATCAAATGAGTGCTATATATTAACATTTCTTTGAAATTAAACGAGCCCCTAAAGCATTAATTTTACAGCCTGTTTCCGCGTTTTCAAATGTATTGCTAAACATGTATATAATAACCAAAATATGTTATTCGGAACTCAGGAATTAAGAAACTCCAAACACTATTAGGACAAAAAATTCTTTGTAGCACCTGCTAGTCTTTTATATAAGGCAAGGGACCAATTGCATACACAATACAGGAGGACAATACGTACAACACGACATAAAACATAAACCATTAAACGATGATTTTCGTTTATACAACAACATATGAAGGCTCGTAGAAACTGTGTTGTAATTTATTGTTTATTGAATCACCGTATTTAATAAATATTTTATACAATTCTTAAATGATTGTACTATACTGTTGCTAATAAACCTCTCGTTACAAGTGGCATGTTAGTTTTAGCTCATAACTAAAATCACGCTAAAAATGTGTGGACATTTGTTATGTTGTTGTATGTAAAAGTTTTCTTAAAAATATCAATTCTTTTATGTTAAACATAGCCGTTAATTAGTTTCCTTTATATAAAACTTATTCTATAGAACACATATATGGATGTTAAAGGTAGGGACATTGCAACTGTGGCAATGTATGAGCTTGAAGTCACGTGTCAACCATGTGGTCAGGAAGGGACAGCAACAAAGGCGACAAGGTGGAGTGTGAGAGCCCGTATTGTGAAACCTGCTGGAAAACACACAACCGATTACCTGCGATGAGGTGCGTGAAAGATTACTATTTGAGAATGGCAATACTAGTCTTATAGATCTATATGGGTATGAATAAAATAAATGTATTCATATCAATAATAAGCTTTTAAATCGACGAAATCGACATCAGAACGATTTACCCCAATACATACCATACTAAACAACCGTGTACAATACAATGTAAGAACGACGAAACTCAAGCAGCATTACCATAAAAGAAATTATTGTCCACTTGTTATGTAAGGCAATACATACACATTACACACAAAAGAAGGAAAAACAGTTGTGGTCACCGTCTTTAATCTGTCAATGCAATGAAATCCGGGTTCGATGTAAAAGCTGGCCGTAACTTACTCTTAGCCAAGCAGTAATCGCTTTAAAGGGAATTAACACAAATGACATCACATGTATTACACAACATACACAAAACAAGCCATAGTATTTCAAACTTACTGTTTTGCTTCTGGTAAAGGATGTAGCACAACTTTCTCAAGTAAACGATTTATAATCACACATCTATACTATTATATCATGACTTGAACCCATAATTGTGTTTTGTTTGTTTAAGAACGCACGTGGTTTTGAACGAAACTGAAAAAAACAAGTGGAAGGCGAAGGTTTCTGATAAAATTTTTGGCACGTGTCAGAACATGTAGGAAAGCCTGTCGACATGTTCTGTGAGGACCATGATCAAGTGGAATGAAGTGCATGTATTGCAATAAATCATAGGTAGCAACTTGCAAATTATTTGATATCAGTGCTGCAAAATGCATTAGCTATTGACTTAGAAATGGTATTTTATGTGCATAATAAAACGAGATGTACTTACTTCAAAAAGTTATATTTTGCAATATTTTATTATGCTTTAAATATTTTGAATATTTAACATTGAATGTTTCAATATTTATCGATTTTAATCTCATAAATATTAATCAGATAGTTGATAAAAGCAAGTAGAAACTCAATATTGTAAAGGATAGAATTTATGGTGGAAGTAAACAGTTAACATTAAGCAGTTAAATACATGTAACGAGGGCTTTCCGGAAAGTATGTTCACAATCTGATATATATATTGACTCAATGTGTACTATATTTAATTGCATTATGAATGTCCTTGAATTACATTCCCTTGTTATTCAAAAGTTGAAACATTATAATAAGCTGATAAACAATAATTCAAAGAAAGAGTACAGTTTTTGAAGCAGGTACTCGTCCATAGCTACGGAGCGTTTTATAACTTTGTTTTATAACTTGGTGAACTCTAATATTTCTTGGCATCTATATCAATACGCTATCGGTTGTATGAAATAAGGTTTTGAACTTAAATCTTTGCCTTATAATATTCAACTTATGTCATGTACACATTACTGTATGATGTCTCTTCATACCCACCATATAATAAGCGGCTCAGACATTATTTGACTGATCAATCAATATACAGGTTGTCTGTTCAGTCTGAGCACATGTACAAGTTATATGTTTGTCTGTATTGGCCCTTTTATCATTATTTTGCCAACTGGATTTACCTTTCTGTTGCTATTAACGATCAATGTCATAATGGGTTGTTTTTAAATAAAGAAATGTTTTAACTTGGGTCGTTGCAGTGTTTACAATTTAACATGAGTGACCTTTCTCTTTTACGTTAACTTGTCTGACGTGACGTTTATTCAGACAACCTATTTAATCTCTTTTAATGTAAAGAGCAAAGCATTTGACATTTTTATATTAAATTAATAATTATCTTCTGTTAGAGTCATATAACTGTGTTTAGTTAATTTAATAGTATATGGCAAAAACTTAATTACAAAAAAACAACAAACAACTCAATATGCTCCGTACATGAGGGCCTACGGTTGCTATAGTGATGTAATTGACATTTCCTTACGACAGTGTTTTAAGAACTGTTATAACAATATTAGTAGAGTCTGTGAATTAATTTTTTGGACAGCTCTCGTTTGTTTTGATATTTAGTTTTCACTGCTAATATAATAACTTATAATATATGTGTCATGATTTATATCAACAGATCATGTGTCACCGTGAAGTATATTCCAACTTGTGCGTCTGGCACAAAAACAAGTTCAGAATACCGAACGCTAATTGACTCTCTGAAGTCGCACATGGAAATACTCGCCAAACCAAGGTCGTCTACGGAGTCCTACCTGTGTCAACGTACAAATGACTACGACTGCATTGAGAAACAAACTGATCAATATTAAGAACTTCTTCTAGAACAAATAAATATTTTGGTAGAAGGTTAAAAACAAACGCTACGTGCACATTTGTCGAAAACGAAGAACAACATTGATCATCAAATCAAACAAGTAGATTCAATTATAAATGAATTGAATACTCTTTTAAACAAACTTAAAGAAACTGGAAACGAATCACAGCTTTTTGTAGACATAATGGAAACAAAATTTAAACAAAAACACATATCTTACTCTTCCGTAGATCTAGTAAAATCTCCAAGTGTATCTGCGAAAACGATTTTTCTTGATACTTGCTTATTATCACGTTTATCTGTTGTAAAACAAGAACTATCGAAAGTACCCAAGACAATATGCGTAAAGAAGATACATGTGGAGACACAATCAGATACATCTGTTCCTGACATAGTTGGTATTGTTTCGCTAAAAAATGGAAACATGTGTGTTCTTGACAACAGCAACAAAAAGTTAAAGCTACTAGATATTTCGTTGAAGATGCAACATAGCATTGCATTTGATGATTATGTTATGGGATTAACCGTTATTTCACACGAAACAGTAGCCGTTTCTGTTCGCAATTTGAAGATAATAAGTATTGTTGAAGTTGCTTCAGAACTTAAAATCATTCAGTCTTTTTTTTTAACCGAACGGATTTGCCACGGCATATGTTACAACACGGAAAGCGATGACCTGTATGTTTGTTGCGGTGACAATACAAAAAGAACGGACCCATAAGAGTTAAAGTGTTATAAATAAGACAGGAAGCTTGAAAAGAACAAGTGCCTGTAAAAATAACGAATCGTTGTTTTCGACCCCAGTGGATGTCATATTATTTTCAAATGCAACACAAATTTTATATGTTTGTGATAAAGAGAAAGGTGTGATCGCTCTCGCTTTTGTACGTTATATACTGTGGTCATTTAAAGATTCCAAAACTGTACCATGGGGTATTTGTATTACTTCCGACGAACCTATCTTAGCGTGTGGACCAGCATCTAATGATGTTGTCCTTTAACTCGCAATGGTTTAAGTGAGGGACATATACTGAAGGGGACAGACGGTATTAAAACGCCGAGTTCTCTTTTCTTTGACTGCCAGTCATCAGTCGCGTCCATAGGTCTATATGGTGACCATATATTCCAGTTCAAACTGGAAATGGTCTGATTTAATCAACACAATTAGAATTTTAGTGCTTTGTGATTGCGCTTTAAATTTTATAAAATACGATCCTTCATGATATTTATTTGATCGTTATGGAAGAGTATCGGTTTGGGCTTTTTGTGTTTCTGAACACGTGTCGTAGGCGAATCCATGTTTGTGATTAACCTAGTGAATCTATGTTTTCAGATAAGGTAAAGTACAAGAAATCGTTTCTTCAATTCATATCCATCAATCTTAGTATCTTGGGTGAACGGATCCAGTTGTATTCGTGTGTGTTTGTGACTAACGTCTTATGCTTTGGCGATTTTGGGCATTGGTAACTGCCAGAAGAAATCGTGCTGTGATTACTTGTTCTCTCGTTTTGTTACAGCTGTGGTTTTATTATTAGCTTAAAAGGGAACTGTCAATTCATGGGGTCATTGAAAATATATGCAGTTCACAATGCATGACGAACATCACTATAATGCGGATATATTAAACGTCCGGACATTTTATCTTGCTTCACTTGTTATGCATTTACCGTTTAAGAACATACATTATACTTTAATCTACTCATTATAACTGTAGGTAAGCATGCACTAGTTTGTTCTTCTCTTGTTTACGACTTCATCACTTGTGAAGTTTTGTAGCTGTGCATATTGTATTATCATTTTATTAGTGTATATGCGAATGCTTGTATCTTTTGTTATACATGTATAATGATATATTTTTCGTAAATAGCGAATTGTGTATGAACATTTCTGACTTTATTTGCTAATAACATAATTACACGTTCGTATTCATTCTATATATTAATTTTGGTTTTGTCTTCAATCAGCCAATTAATTGTACATTTGTTCCACTGCGGCGTTTTTTAGTGTTTTTTTTCTTGATATTCAATGTACCTTATGATGCATTCTTTAAACTTGACTTATGCTTTATTCTACCCCCGGTACATTGTATATGGTATATTCGAATCGCCATTGACATCTTTCCGTCTGTCTGTCCGTGTGTCTTACCGTCTGTCCATAGACCAAAACTTGCCCGGATGCGTTCTCATTCACTTTTCAATGTACAACATTCAAACCTGCATACATTGTTCCCCGTGATAAGAAGTTGTGCAGGTTCGATGATTTGTATCACCCTACGTTACAAATTACAAAAAGTATGCCCCCGTTTCATCTCATACATTCTGTCTGCTTATTTTCGATCACTCAGATGGACACGCAATTCTATAACATCTAGCCCTCTGCTTATTTTTTATATTTAAAACCCCATTAACACTCAAAATAAACGAATATTTCGTAAAATATTTCGTAAAAAAACGTTAATCCATCAGTGTTCCTTATAGCAATTGCCAAAATTGCAACGCTCGATGTGATCTGGTAACATAGAATTAATAAGATACAAAATGCTCTTTTTTTTAAAATTTGTGGTACAATAAATTCCATTTTAATTTCCCGGAACGATATTATTATCATATATATGCATACGACACACGAACACTAACTTGGTACATGAACATGTGTTGAATATATTGTACCTAAACAAATAAAAAAAGAGCATCGGTTTTGTGGGAAACGACAAATATATGTTCTTCTAAAACGATGAATTCGGTTTTACGTTCTGCCCTTACGTTACAAAGTGTCCAAGTAAATGAAGATCCCATAAATCGCGTCTGATATTGTGCGAGTGATTGCTATACAAGCTATATCATATATAAATGTGTATTGGCATCATTGCATGATTGTATATGGAAAATGTCGCTTACAACCATGACAATGCATTCAAAACGTGTCAGAATAATCATTACTATAAAATGAAAACGGTAAACCTCTTGTTCAGTACTTTACATTGATAACGTGTTTCATTTCCAAACTGAGGTCGCAAAAAATTGACCAGATGTTCGTCAGAGCTGCCTCGTGTTTAAGTTCGTATAAATTAAATAAGAATATTTTTATTTTATTTTGCCCCCCGCGAGTCCTCTGCAACCCGCTTTAGATTCTTAACAAAAGTAGAGTTGTGTGTTTTTTTTCTATTTATTTTGGCCCCATACGACTCCATATTCAATTCATGGTACACCATTCATAACAGTTGATAAGCTACTTGCGTTTGGCATAACTCTTCAACAAATATGTACACAATAACGTTTTTCAGCGCTATACGTTCGCCTATGAATATATTGTAAATGGAACAAACACATATCATTGCGCTCGCTCGCGCCACTGTTTTGAGGCAATTTTCAGTCAAACAACTATTCAAATCGTTTTGGCCTGATTGTTATTATAAATCATGTTTTTTGTTGCGAGCTGAAAGTTTTGGTGGCTTTGAAAACTAAATCAGATCAAATTATTTTCACAAGAAGCCTATGGATTGAATATTTGTTTGTGATATAGGGGAAGCTATTGAAAACAGATTGATGTATTAACCCTTTGCATGCTGGGATATTTGTCGTCTGCTTAAATGTCGTCTGCTGAATTTCTAAAATTAGCATTTTCTTCGTTTTTTTTCAAAGAATACTATCAGAATAGCAAACAGTTTGGATCCTGATGAGACGACACTTTCTGTGGCGTCTCATCTGGATCCAAACTGTTTGCGAAGGCCTTTACAATTCGGTTCCAGCGCTAAAAGGGCTAATGATGTAGCAAGTATGTTACCTTCCCGTTGATATATGATGGGTTACAAAGTCTTCACAGCAATTGACCAATACGTAAAACGACATAGAGGTGGCAGTGTCTGTTTGATTTATCTTGTTTAAGCGGTCATGTTATATGGTAGTTTCTAAGTATTATGTCGTGGTAACTATCTATTATCTGGGCGTCACTTCTCAGTGAGTCGATTAAGTGACCTCATGAAATTGTTCATTTTCTCGACTTTCAGCCTAAGTCTAAAAACACTTTCAAAAAGTTAAATTTCACAACATTCGTTTTTTCTTGACATCATAAATACACGGTGCCTATACAACGTGACTTTTTAAGATCTGTGTTTGGAGAATAATATATACAAAGCGCGACCCAGGTAACATTTTTAAGGATGTCTGTTTTAATATTTCTCCATTTTTAATGGGATAAAGTGGAGAGCCCGCTAATTCGGTAGTGTTCTATAGGTATCATGATTTATTTATTTTTTAAACAAATAAGTAATTTTTCAGTGAAATGCAACCGCGCGTTTGAACGGTTAGAGAAATGTCGGATCAGTGTGGGGACTTCATATTACAAACGCGCGGTTGCATTTCACTGAAAATATACTTTTTTGTTTAAAAAAATTCATGATACCTATTGAAAACTATCACGGCGGACTCTCCATTTTATCCCATCAAAAATGGAAAAATATTTAAACAGACAAATTTAAACATGTTACATGGGTCGCGCTTGTGTTGATAGTATTCTCCCAACACCGATCTCAAAATGTCACGTGGTATAGACACAGTGAAATACACAAAAGGGAGCGCTCAAGATGAATAAAATTGATGGATGATTCGTTCAGTTTATTGCATGCTTGGATTACACTTCAGTAAATTAAGTACATGGTGATTCAGAACGCACCTCACGATTGTTTATGATGAGTGTGGAGTCAGTAGGGGATTTAAGTAAAGCAAAATAACATTCATGAATGCGCCGTCGTTAAGCTAACAGGACACGTAATATAATATAGGTCATGTTTCAAACCACGTACTATTGCGACAGAATGTATTGTTATTATGAGAAATCGGAACACCTGAATAATTACTGGTAGCTTAATGTAGTTTATAATGGCCTTAATAAGGTATATATTCGATCAAATTTAAACCATTTGAATACAAACACTAATCTGGTTAAATAAAATTTTGTATTATACAATCTTAATTTAACCTATTTGTTGTGTAATGTGCTCAGATAAGAAACAAAGTTAAACATGACTGACGCAATAACCGTTGCAAGAAAGAATTTGTGTTTTAATATAAAAACACTACAATGTGTATTGCTTGATATTCTTTGCATGGCCCCACCTAACTTTCACATTTCCAATTTTGAACTAGAAAAATGTGAACATGTTAACGTATCATTAAGATAAGACCTTCAGTCAATAAACTCGTGACCATTATATGTATTTGAGGCGTATTATGAATAAGGGCGTTGCACGACAGAATGTAAGACAAATGCCCTGTGCTCCATTTAATAATGACATTAAAATGAATTGATTTAAGAAACATGACTATAATAAATCAAATGCCTTGAAATAAGTCGCCAAAAAATAATACATGTTCAAAATGAACAATAATAGCTAGTAGAAGCATATAATTTGAAACATTCCTCGGGCATTCGAGACGCATAGTAATGTTCAAGAGATAGACATGTGGGCATGTACACTATCTTTCTATACATTATGTAAACGATTTTCTTAACATTCTGATGAGTAAAAGCTTAACCGCTGCATATTTAAGTCTATCTGAATAACATAGTGATGAATACCGTAATTCACCTAACGCTAATCAACAAACAACGGTGACTGCGGTCCATCAAACAATCCATAAATTTCAACAAACCCTTGTCCAAAAATGGTCCCATATAATTGTGCTCTCAGGTGAGTTTTATACTGCTCTTTATCAAAGTCAGTCTATACTCCGCTATGCGTCCCGAAGGAGTCGTTGTGATTTAAATACTCATATGCTTTATCTATATGGTATTTGATAAGAGTAAGCAAAAACAAAATTCTCGAACACAGTTTGTAAAGTTGTGTATAATAAACCATATTCATATTATTAAGATAATTATGTAAAAGAAGTACCGTTAAACTATTACACATGATTGCGCTTAGGGACCATCATTATCATATGTTTGTAAAGAGCATGCCATTCTTAACTGATTTAAATAATAACAAGCATATGCATGGCAATAAGTTAGTTACTCACAAGTGCCAGACAATTCTTTTCATACCAAAATAAACACTTAAATAAGCCGTTATAAAAACGATTCGAAACCTAAAATATTCTTTTTAAAAATTGATGTTGATAACGTGTGTTACTATACGTGGTAACAAAATGGTGGGTCTACATGGCCATTTTGCAGCTTTTCTCCGTATTATGCGATTTTGCCGCCTCGAGAAATCGGTCATTATGCATACACTGCGAGTGAATGCGCGTACGTGCAACATTACATTCAATGTGTCGTATCGGGAAGTACAGATATGGCTATCAAATAGTGATGAAGTAATTTTCAAGAACAGCATGACTAAAGCAAGTTACAATCTTACTGTTCTTAAAAACTAAATGCTAGCGTCTGTCCATCCATCCTTTCAAGTTTCAATAATTCTTTAGTGATCCATTTTCTCTTGTATCTCTTGGACAGATGTGCTTGAATACTATGATGTTGCTAAAGCATTTTGTTTCATTTGGCAGGGCTACTTTAATCTAGTTATAGCGATTATTAGACTTACACAGGCCATTAAAAAAAAATAAAAAAAAAAAAAAATTTGATTTCATACACAAGAAAACTACTGCAAGGAGCAACGATTTGCCAAGCGTTTCCCAGCAAAGAAATAAATCAACACCAAATCATTAACCATGTACTGCTTCATCTTCAAAAAGCCTAGATCATGTTTAAAACAAACCGTAAATTCTAAATAAAACAAAACACAACTCGTCTCCAGTCCAGTTCTTCTCTTATTTTACAATTCTAGCTTTTCAGAATAATAAAATCAAAATGATGGCACACACGCAAAGAAAATTATAAACAAGTCCCTTTAAAGCGAAAAACAACTGAGGTCACAAACTCAACAAGCTAACTTTGTATCACGAGCGATATTCGGGCAGACAACATACGGCTAACAACCAAACGACAAAGGACTCTCAAGCAGACGACATTGGACTTTCGCTTGTGACGGTCAGTTGCGGCATTCCATTGAAGGTAGGTGGAGGTTTAATTTTGTACTTAAGTGCAATAATCTTAAAAAAATAAAATGTTATCTTTTGTATGTATACGTGTGCATTATTATTATTATTATTATTATTATTATTATTATTATTATTATTATTATTAGTATTATTATTAGTATTATTATTATTAGTATTGTTATTATTATTGAATTGTAATCTTCTTTCTTTCTTTTGTTCTTTTGTTTTCTTTCTTTCTTTTTGGAGTACTGTTTGGTTCTTACAGACACATTTAATTGAAAATTAGAATTTCAAACTTACGCAGTTGCCTTTCTATCAATAAATGCGATGACATTTTGTTAGTTGACTTCAGAAGCAAACAAATGTTAAACGTTTTAAAAAAGTTAAAGGGACTGTTAATCACGAATGACGAAAAAAGAAAAGTTCTTAAATACCGTATTTTTTTACAATTAATAGTTTATATTGATTAACATATCACGACTGGTATATAACATTACTTGAAAAAAAAATTATTTTATTTTTACTTTATTTTTGTATTTATTAATTTTTACTGAGTATGCATACCCAGTAAAAAATAAATACAAAAATAAATTATTCATCGTCACGTGGTAAACCCAGGAATGCAAATTGTGCATACGTAGTGAATTGTATATATTTTATATATAAAATGATCAATCTACTTGCGTTATTTATAGTGTGTATATCGTTATGTCACCTATTTTCGCGATTTCACATCACGAAATTTTATTACCGAATATACTGAAAATATGAACTTTTTTTCAAGTAATGTAATATACCAGTCGTGATTTTTTAATCAATACAAACTAATAATTGTAAAAAATACGGTATTAAAAACATTTCTTTTTTCGTCATTCGTGGTTTACAGTTCCTTTAAGGCTGTAAAGTACATGTTTTTTTTAATATAAAGTTCCTGAATTCACCATGTTGTATAATAAACTTTAAAGCGGAATACTGTGAACAAAAATTATATTAAATTAAGTAATCAACACTGGCAAGTATATCTAGAGTAATTATGTTTGTTGCATAACATAACTTGCTTAAACACGTACTCACAAGTCTTGCACTATGGTGTTCACCTTAAAGATGTGACATGCTACATGTACTGATATTTGGGAGCTAAACTATAGTACAATAACACATGACAGGATGGCACTTCACCATAATAGTATTTCAATCAATAAAATCGTTGTTAAGCTGGAATATTGGATTTATGTCCTTTTATTTAACAATCCAAGTAAATTTGAATACAATTTGTTTTTCTGCTTTAAGAATTATATTTATCGGCTCCATTTTCGATTTACTGGTATACCATTTTTAATTTATTACCTTTATATACCTGCTCTATAAATTACCTACCTAAAATGTTCATTTATCTTGCCTTATCAAACAATGTATCATCGTCTTAAATTTTATTGACCACATATCAACTTAGCACTCCATCCAAAAGACGTCGAGTAGGACATCATATATCATAGTATTCAACTAAATCAAATAAGAGGCCCAAGGCTAAGCTGTAAAGTGTTGCCCATATACACTTGCTGGCAATGCAATATTTCAAGACACTTAAAAGGTATCATATAAAACAAGGTTCGCTGATATGATAAACGTTGTTTGCAACGAATATATATTTGTTCAAATGTATAAGCATGTAAAACCTAGTGTCCATGAGCTAAAAACATGCGCTTTCGGCACGGAAATTTCGCCGATAAAAATAAGTCGCTTACATGTAATGCTAGTACTAGTAATGAATTATAGTAAAACGTTCTCTGCTTCCAAGATTTCTTTGTCTAATAAAGATCTTAAAGAACAGTTCCATGCAACAGCGTTGTAATTTCGCTGTGTGATTACTGTGATATCATTTTTTTCTTACCGGCAATAACTGCGCATGTATAGTATAAGGGTTATACTTGTTGTTTGTATACACACAAACGCGCAGTGTAACATCGAAACTATCCCTTTTGTAATAAGATTATATTTGTATACAAATCGCCTTCTCCCTTTATCTCTTGAGGACTCATTTCGCCAGAATATGTTCCTTTACCCGATAATAGATTTGGGCAAATGTGCCCGTGGGTGGTCTCTTAGCAACCAACGTTATCGGCGCTTTGATCCAAAAATGTTAAAATCCTCCAGTCATTATGAAAGATTAGTGTGACAAGTTATATAGCGGAAAGCATGTAGGTCGGTTTCTATGGATATTTACATTTAAGAATGATCTGTTGTTGTTTTTGGTATTATTGATGTATTTTTTATAATTTTGTCTTATTAGATCGAATACAACGAATGCGGATTTTACTTTAAACCATTTGTAAGAAAAACTTATCTGAAGTTCACTGTTTAAATAAAGAGAAAACAAAAGAAAATAAATAGACGTATACTTTAAAGAAAACTTTAACTATATGTTTGCATGTTAATGCATTTGTACATCGTTCGATTTTTTATTCGATTGATTCGTCTGTTTGTGTTATTACTGGACCTATATAAAGAGGTATATTTTGAAACGATTTTCCCACAACCCTTAATATGAATTCATGTGTTTAATTCAGTTCACTTTACTGGATATGTATATATAATGAAAGATCTTTTTTATAATTAAGGCAAAGATGGATATTTTGGCAGTCATTTTGGCAACACTTGCACTGGGATCTCCAGCATCCGGATACGGAAGTGGTGCACCGGCTGACGCATGCGCATCGATGATTCCCGCTCACGGTGAAGCAGCACAGGTTTCTGCTGCGCCGTACTCGCTAACTTTGTCGTCCGCTAAATATGGGTGTGGCGTCGACTTTGTATCAGGTGAGATGTCACTTGCATACCGTATAAGCAGTCGGTTTGCCCTTTTAATGTTAACTGTAAGTGTTAACGTATGATCGACAATCGTCTCATTCAAACTTTCATCACATTATTTGAACGGTATTTAACCAGGAATAGCCTAAAGTTTGGGTTTTGAAACTAATTTTAAAACGTCATTGTATGCACAGAAAATATATCCGAAAATAAATATTTAGTACAAAGCTTTAAATGATACAATTCATATGTAAGTTAAGAACAACGAAAACAACCCGTTCTTTGTCGTATATATAATGACTCTAAACATATGACGTCGAAAGTGACGCTAGCGGGAACTGGTGGCGCCAACTTCCGGGGCTTCCTGTGCCAGGCACGCGCAGCCATGGACAACGCCACAACCGTTGGAATGCTGGTCGACGACGACGCAAACGTTATGTTTACAACAAACTGTGACCAGGTAAGTTGACACTATCATTATAACAATTATTTATATAAGACTGAAACTACATTTCTGTTAGATGTTCAAAGCAGCTGACTTGCTCGGAACTCCTTCTCTGGCCAATGGACCATGCTTCAATAGTGTCTTTCTGAGTATAAAGGAATTACTGAGTTATACATGTACATTTATAGTTTAATATTTCATACAATATTCGTTATACGTAATGGTAGGTAGAATAAGGCCTATAACTCTAGTTCAAATTTCCGTCAGTTTTCAAACATGGTTGTTCCATTTTGGTTGATTATGTTCTGTTCACAGGGATCGATAACTCATTCAGAGAAAAGTGACAAGAGTTCTGCGAAGTTCAAGTGGACTCCATTCAATGATACTTCAAATGTTCATATTGTGTAAGTAAACCACCTATCATCTTTCTACTTTTATTTGTAATATGCAATTAGTCAACCGTGGTTATACACATTGTCATTCCTATGTACATGTTTGCACGTATTGATTTCATTAAACATGATTTCATTCTTAATGATTAATCTTTTATGATCGAGTCCGCATGCGGTCAGCTTGATATTGCTGTCATAATGACGGCTCAGTGTTTGAGTGCGTGTGCTTCCGCAATCCGTCCGATATTGTTTTACATGTTACATAATCGTTCTTCAGGCAATCGAATAATAATTAAAAATACAGAAAATGTGGTAGCTCGAGACGAGACGGAAATATAAATCGTTTAAGACTGGAACATTGCTACAATTAATAGCTGTATGGAAGTTATATGAAACTAAGCAAGAAACTCAAACAAAAATAAGAATACATGAAAACAACATTTCAAATAGTTTATTGGTGGTAATATTCGGGTAAGTTTGAATTATTTCCCCACATTAATAATAAATCTCCAACAAGAAGACTTTCCAACCGTCGTTGTTTAAGCAGAGCTGCATTCAATAATCACGTATACATGTGTTAACTGCAGTTCATGTGACATTCCCATGAATATCACTCACACAATCAAACTGGATTTCACTTGTTTGTGAACCAACTTGTCCAAGCTATACGTTTTACCCTAATGTCGTCTGCGTTATGATGTGGTTACGGTACACGTTCAATATATCCATACCACTGTTTCTACTTATGGTTTTCAATTAAAAACTTCGAACAAGAATGTGGTCATCGAAAAGGGAATGGACAAAGGTCCATAACTCTGACCTTAATGTTAGTAAAATTATGGATATTTTTGTACTTAGAAAATAAGTTAAGGTAAGCGTACAACATATCAAATCACTGTACCACCTGTGTTCGGGTCATTGTGTGAGGTCACAAACCAAGTTCCATAACTTTGATCTTCAATTAAGCAGAATGATGCCCAGTTTTCGATTACTTATAAATGTTCGGTTTAAGTTTGAATGCACGATGAAATATATGTTAAGGTTTTCTTGCAGCATGTAAACCTCTACGACTGCAGATATTAAATTAAAACTTCATACATATCTTACGGGGTATCATAAGGTTGCATTCGTGCCAGCTGGTGTAAGGTCGAGGTAACTTATGCTAAAAATATAATATAAAGTTTTCATTCAATTATTTATGTTAGGATGGAAATATTGTGTTTAAATTTTGAGTTATGGTACGTTACATAAAGATTTTGAGAGATATTGAATTAGCGGTAAGTGTGGTCAAGCTCACTGTTAATTAAAATATACAAATAGTTTGGAAGGAGGTATGGTTCTGATAGGCTCTGTGTATATAGCTTACATGCACACCTATGTTAAGATTGCAGTCTGATCAACGTCAATGTTGCTAAAAATAGAAAAACATTTCCTCTGAGTTAACTTGAATAACTTGAGCTTGGATGGAGGTATTTAGTTATGATCTAGTTTGTTGGTAGCTCACATGCAGGCATTGGTTGGGATTGCATTTAGAGTCAGCTGGGTCAATATCAGTGTCTGGGAAAGCCCATGTTTTTATTTTCTTGAACAGCGATAACGTAAGATACACTTCGGTCAGTTTGGGGAAATTATATGTATTAAAATTGATAAAATTAAATTTGGATCTTATTTGCATAAGAACGTTTTTGGGTCCTTACAGAACAAAGATTTTTTAAGTTTGCAGAAATAAGATGCCTTACGGTTGTTACTGTATAAATTGTTAAGACATAATTGTCGTCCATATTTATCTAATTTTGGTGTAAGATTATCCCTTTTCATATTGAAAATTTAAATATATTTAAAGGTAACACTAAGCCCACATTTAAAAACGTTTAAAGAAAATACTTGGTTTTATTTCCTTTTTCCTTTTTTTTTCTATAAATACAAAATGTATATAAACTGTTTCATATCAGTTATTTTAGCCTCACTATCAGAAGGTGGGCGATATTCTAATCACTATTTATGGTCTATAAGTTGGTGTGTCTATAGGTCTGTCGATCTGTCTGGTCTGTCGGTGTGTCTCGAAAGGTAAGCGGACTATAACATTCCCATGCATTGCATGATGTCCATATTACGATATAGATTCTATGGAATTCAATGACATACTTAGATACAAACGAGCAAAATAAAGAACTGTATTGTTACAATAGGCCTTGTCTTCCCTTAAGGATTAAAGTATTTAAACATAAATGTTCATCTATATGAGACAGTGTGTGATTGAGTAATACTGTATGCAGCTTTGCAGCGTATAGTATATCACGTCAAATTGTTTGACTTCATAGTGTATTTTTAATCGATAAAACTACGTTCGTCCTTATTGGAACACAAATAAACACAATATTCAGTTTAACGTTTAGTCATTATTTTAATCAGTTTTGCGACCGTCAGAGTTTGAACAACTGCACGACGCGTCTAAGAGATCTTTGTCAAGTGCCACTGATTACTGTTGATAATGCGCTCTCTCTCTCTCTCTTCACCTGTCTCCACAGCTGTTCGGTGGTTCAGAACCTTACTACCTACTGGGTGAAGGCCATCCACGAGGAGATCTCCTACGCCGGGCTTCCCTCCACATGCTCGAGCGCTGCACGTGCCGCACTCGCCTTCCTGGCGTCCGTAATTGTTTTCCTCGCAAACGTCATATAAGCAATCGCTTTGAAGTACAACTGCGTGTGACATATAAGCCATAAAACCCGATTTGGGGCAATTTGCCAACCCGTTAATAATACTGTTAAAATAAATGTCTATCTCCTGTATTCTCCTATATTTGCCACACATCTTTTTTCCATACACCTGTGAACAATATTATCTGATTTGTCACATAAACATATGATTTCGGAAAAGCACGGTCAGACATCTTTTATTTGTAGAGAAATCAATAATATTTTTCTAATTAACCAGATTTTATTGCAGAGGCATACACACAATTTGCGAAGTCATCGATGTTATGTTTTATTCACAAGTAGCTATGTATAAATATTTGATACCTTGATTTTTTTTTAATTATCTTTTTTATTGTTGTTTGATGTAATTTCATTTGTATTGAACGATCACCTTATATTTTGTTGCTAAACGGTATGTTACTTAAACCTGTCATTAAATATATTCGGTGGCCTTATTTAGTCATTCATTTAAATATAACTATGTATTGGTTCATATGCATCTGTCATACAAACATTATATTTAACCAGTTTTAATAGCATTTCATTGTGATGTATATTTTGTAATAAATAAATTTAATAGATGCCATTTCGTTCGATTCATTTAAAAATGTATGTCTATGAACATTGGATTCTACAAGATCATAACTTCAAGAAGGCGTTGCGTGTGGGAACATATTATTTGTACTTTGAGTCTAAATGGTTTTTAAAATTTGCATCAGCAAAACACAACAAACATACAGCAACAACAGATAAAAACATCATAATTCAAACATTAGAACTGAACCAATATCTTTAAGTAAAAAATGTTTACAAGGACGTTTATAATGATTGATTGATGATAAAGACTATTACAATTGATGATGATGAGTATGAGGATGATGATGAATGATTGAATAGATGTTGTTGATGATGATGATGATCATGAGGAGGAGGAGGAGCAGGAGGAGGAGGAGCAGAAGGAGGAGTCAAAAATGCCCTCAGACCATTATGGACATCTTCTTCATTATCGCATACAAAATACTTATCTTTTATTTTTATTTTTATGCGCTCTTAAATACTCCTCAGATTGTATGAATCTAACTACATAACTAAAATGCATGTCCTTCATGTACATATTCATGTTTCTTCCTCGCGCTAACATAGGCTTTATTGTTTAAACCAAACAGACATTTTAAACTTTGAATACTACCTTTACATCAACCAAACCTTAAACATATTACATTATTTTAGATGTATTTGATATAAGATGCTCTCTTGTAAATGTCAACATATGTGTTTGTATTTATACTGCAGTTCCTGTTTCTCGGCTGAATAAGGAAAATGAACGCGTTCCTTATTCCTTATGCAAGCCAAATAAGGAACTATACTTTTCTTCCTTGAAATATAAGTTAAAATCAGCCAACGTGTACCACACGTCATATAGATACAAACAATTGTAAATGTTAATGTTCTGCAATATATCTTGTTTGTATATTGTTAGTGCAACTGATGTCTTTTTCCTTATTCAGCTGCGAAAAAGGAACTGGGTTATAATTCAACCAACTCAGTAGAAATGTACTGCAATCAATATTTTAATACCCAACCTACACTGATCTATTAGGTTCATTTTTATTTACTTTTTAATTAAGTTTTTATTAAAAAACATGCCAGTTCTTTATTCGATTTCAATAAGGAATACAGAACGATTTACGTATACCTAATTCAAATCAAATATGTTACTGGGTTATCATTTGATAAAACTATGTATACATGTTCTGCAATATATATTGTTATTCCCAACCTACATTTGTTAATATTTTCATTGATTTATTGGTCTCTTTGGTTCATATTAATTTATTTTGTAGTTAGAAAATGCCAGTTCCTTATTCAATTCGAATAAGGAATAAGGAACCAGTCCCTTATTCCATATTCAAAAAGAAAAAGGAACTGTGTTATAATTAAATAAAACGTATAAGAAATGTATTGCAATAAATATGTTTATTTTCCAACCTCCTAATACCATGATTTTCAATGATATGTAGTACCCTTTGATTAATTTTAATTTATTTTTTAGTAAGAAAATGCTAGTTCCTTATTATCGTCTTAATGATACTTGTTTTCTGTACAGTAGAAATGTGACAGAGCAAACCCATATAACACAATCAAGCTGAAATAACTCACACACCAGCAAAACGAATTTAATATCCGAAAGTGATCTTCCGAAACGAAGGCTATCGAATAAGAACTAATGTATTACCAATTCCTGCCTCGGAGGCCATAATTTCGCATACTTAAATTCAGATCATACAATTCTAGCATATTGCAGCTTTATAGTTGTTATTATTGGCTATGTTCAATGTGAGATTTTGTATTTATATCTCTGATTTTTTCTTGAAGTGTTATCTGACCCTTACCTTAGTTATGCCAAGACACTCCGATACCGGAATACTAGACATGTTTAGATATCTCAATTCGTTCCCTTGCCTCAACAGTTACGAGGGGATATAATAAAGGATGCAGAATGATTTAAATAAGTCACCATAAAAGAAAGACAGTGCCGGAAGGAGCTGCCCAGGTAGCTATAGTAGACTGGAAAGTTGAGATGCCTCAATATTTTTTTTTATTATTCAAGCACCTGCGCGCATACTAGCTGTAATGGACTGTTTTCTTCATATATTGTTCAATTGCAAATACGCGTTTTCTCACTCATGCATGACAACGGTACTACCGGCGTCCGTCAGCTTAGGCACACGATTATCAACCGTGGGATCTTCAAAATGGCGATAGCCTCGAAGGTAAACGTCCTTCACCAATCTTAGCGTAACAGTTCGAACCGAATGAAAATATTTTAGACATCGTTGTCGTCAGTGCGACGTCACTGACGTCACCATAAAGGCGCGACTGCACCGGAAACTGCGAATAAGTTGCCACTAGTAGACTGGAAAGTTTCATCGAGATGCATCTTCTTTGGTCAATTGAAAAACCAAGTATGTTACATTCCCTTTGAAAGATGATGTATTACAAAGTCTTCACAACAATTTATCAATACGTAGGGTGACATAGAGGTGACATGTTATGTTTGATTGTATGTTGTCTAAGCGCTCATGTTATATGTTAGTTCCGAAGTTGTATATCGTGGTAACTACTTATTTTCTGGCCGTCACATCTGAAAGGTCGATTAAGCGACCGTATGAATTGTTCATTTTCACGACTTTGAGCGCCAGTCCTAAAACATTTTCAAAAAGTTTAAGGTAGCAGCAATCGTTTCTTCGAGAAATCATTTGACCAAAATACAAAACGGATACCCTCAAAGATAAATAAAATTGTAGTGTGATTCGTTCAGTTAACTTGCAAGCTTGGGTTTCCCTTCAGTCAATGGTGATTCAGAACGTTGCTCACAACAAGAATAGTTGAGTTTTTATTGGATTTAGTGTAAGCAAAATGACATTTACGTTCATGAATGCGCCGTCATTAAGCAAACAGGACACGAAATAAAATACCAGTATGTGTCATGTTTTAAGCCACGTCCTATTGCTACAGGATGTATTGTCAATATGAGAAATCTGAACACCTGAATAATTACTGATAGCAAAATGTACAACGTATTGGTTGTATAATTCGCTGCGATTAGACACAACAGGCAACATGACTTACGCATAAGCAGTTTTAAGAAAGAATGTGTGTTCCAATAACATAAACATTACAATTTGTATTGATTGATGTTCATTTTATGTCCACATCCTACTTCAACAATTCCACATTTAACTCAAACATTTTGTTTACGAATCCCTTATAATTGACATTCAATTAATAAACTCGTGACCATTAGATGTATTTGTTGCGTATGTGTAGTTAGAGCATTGCATGAAAGAATGTTAGACCAATTTTTTGTGCTGCCTTAAATAATGACATTTACAAAAAGTAAATCATTTTAGTAACAGGGAGGATGAAACATGATTATCGTATATCTCAAAATAAACAATAACAGCTAGAAGAAGTATATACTTTCAAAAATGCTTAGGACATTCGAGAAGCATGGTCATGTTAAATCGACGATTGACTTAAAATTATTCGTTTTTTAAATTGATGTTGTTGTTGTTGGAGAGTATATTATTAAGTCCCTTTAAAGCGAAAAACAACTGAGGTCGCAAACCGTACTCGTGTCACACATCAAGTTAACTTCGTATCGAGAGCGATATCCGGGCACACAGCATACCGCTAACAACCAAACGACAAAGGACTATCAAGCAGACGACATTAGACTTTCGCTTGTGACGGTTAGTTGCGGAATTACATTGAAGGTAGGTTGAGGTTTAATTTCGTACTTAAATGCAATAATTTTGAACAATTATACCTGTTTCCTGTAAAACACATACTTTTGTTTTGTTTATACGTGCGCATATGCTTTTATTATAATAATAATAATAATAATAATAATAATAATAATAATAATAATAATAATAATAATAATAATAATAAGTAATAAAATTATTATTATTATTATTATTATTATTATTATTATTATTATTATTATTATTATTATTTTTATTGTTATTATTGTATATCCTAAGCGTGTAAGGGAGTAATTTGAATTTAAATTTGTCATATAAATTTATAAATTATGTTCTGATGTTTTATTCGTCTAGACTCTCCTAGGATTTCAATTGACTTGTTCGCAGATTGTCAAAATGAAAATTATCTAACTTGTATTCACAGATCCGGAAGATCAAATAACACTTTTCATTAGGGAGCGAAATAACACTAATGGTGTAGACTCGTTCTTAAACATTTTTCACTTATGAATAAGTATCATTTCAATTTGGAAACATGCAAACTGGAATGCGATAGGCCGAATGGCCTAGTGGTTACAGCTTGATCCTTTTAATCCTAATTTCACTGGTTAGAGCCCACATTGGGTTATTATTTTAATGTTTTTTTTTGTTATTTAGCATTGGGTTCCGATGATGATATATATCAATTAAAGCTTTTACAATATAACTTCAAAAATGATAATTCTGTTAAAAAGTCCATTTGAGACACAGCACAAGCAAAGTCACCTCTTTTAAAATATTTTGTTAATACTGTAATGTCCATGAATTATTTTCATTTCGTTTTTTAAAGTATAGGAATTATTAGAATGATTTTGGACTAAGAGTGGCGGTATGTGAAAACTTTCATTTGCCGAAGTAAAGAAAACATATGTGAAAAAAGGGACAGGTACACACTTTAAATATAATTGGTTCTTGTAAAGTCCAAGAAATATCACTATAACCAATCTTCATATTATAAAAATCACCACAAAAATACTAAGTGCATGTCTACATATTTTGAAATTCGATCAACCATTTGCAGAATGGTATATTCATGTTAACGCCGAAGAACTGTTGATGTTGGAGAACACAATAATGTTGTTGTTTTTTGTTGTTGTTTTTTTTACTTTTTGCGTCGCATACATTGACCTTCAAGGTAACTTCACTTTATGCATTAATATAGACAATTGAAAGTAATTACATGAATATGTCATTAATAAAAAAATGGCAATTTTATATAGCAAACGTGAGTATTCGACTTTGGTATGCTAAGGCTACCAGAGATTTCTGTTGAATAAATCCACACGTACATGTATAACAAAGTATGTACACTGATTAAACATTGACCAACTCGTCGGCAAATAGTCATCAGAACTCGGAATGCAAAGTTTTATCAAGTAACAGAGTGTGAACCCTACGTAATTTTGTTGATTTTCTTATAAATATATTTTTTTAATATATTCGAGTTTTGTATTTTTCAACGTTTTATCTGATTAAAAAGGAATTGCGAATATACTAGCTTTAAGCTAAACATAACATAAAAGATTACCATGCAGTTTTCCCTTGAACAGTTATCACTAGCGGAAAACAAGACGGACCGTTTTCTATTTTGCTCCTTTTTAACAAATGCAAAATACCATTAATGCATTGGAGACTGCTGGCAGGAAATTGTGTCCTCATGTGTGCCTGTTTGTGTTCTTTGTTATTTACAAAGAACACAAACAGGCACCAAACGATTAAGCATCGCAAATTGCGATGCTGATCAATATGAGTTTTCGTGATCAAAAACAGTAATCCTTTTCGAGTATCGCGCGAAGCAAATTCAAAACTGTTTTGAGCGTCTTTGAGTTACGGCCGTGTCCGACAATGACTCCATTTGTACCAATCGTTTTTCAAAAATGGATATAATAAGATGCGCTCATTAGAACTTACATCTTAAAATGAGCATATTTATGGAGTGGGACTTGGGGAGCTGTCCCTGTAATCAAACATGTTAATGTTGTTTAAGTGGGAGTTGAAGTATGAGACGAGGTGTTTCCCTTGTCATAAGTGATATTTCCGTTTGTACGAACACACGATGTGAACGTTACATCCTGATTTACTGTTTGGTTCTTTCGGGCAAATGTAATTGAAAAGTACAGTTTCAAACTTACGCATTTGCTTTCATAAATGCGATGCCATTTTTTTAGTTGATCTCTGGAAAAAATTAAAGTCAAACGTCTTATAAACGCTAAGGCTGTGAAGTTCATGGGGATATTGAAAATATTAAGTTCCTGAATTTCCCATGCTGTATAATAATATCCAAGGGAAAATACTGTGAAAAAGAAATTATATTAAATAAGTTATCAACACGGGCAAGATATATCTAGAGTAATTATGTTTAATGCATAGCATAGTTCGCTTAAAAAAGTCCTGTACAATGGCGTTCACCTTAAAGATGTGAAATGCTACATGCACTGATATTTGGGAGCTAAAATATAGTACGACTGCAGACAACACGTGACAGGATGTCACTTTACCATAATATTATTTTAATCAATAACATCGTTGTAAATTTGCTATTAGAGGATTCGTGTCCTTTTATTTAACAATACATTTAAGTTTGAATACGATTTGTGTTTCTGCATTAAAAAGATAATATATGAGCTCCATTTACGATTTACTTGTACATGCATATACTTTTTAATTTATTACCTGTATATACATTCTCTATAAAGTACTTACCTAAAGCGTGCATTTATCTAGCCTAATCAAGCAATATATCATCTTCTTAAAAAAATTCTGCCAAGATTTCTTTACCTAATACAGATCTCAAATAACAGTTTAAAGGGGCCTTTTCACAGATTTAGGCATGTATTGAAGTTTGCCATTAAATGCTTTAAATTGCTAAATGTAAACATTGGAATTAAAAAGCTACAGTAAAAAAAAATAAAAAAAATAAAGTAATCCGCAACTGGGCTTGAACCATGACCACTGGAGTCCTGGGGTAAAAATCTAACACTTAGACCTATCGGACATCCGTGCTCATAAAGTAAGTGGTGTATTTTATACTTGATACAAGCAATCCTCGTAGTGTCACGAAATATAAAGATAACACCAGAACTCTCCAAATCATTTAATCGTTTCGTGTTACAACGCTTTATAATTGTTAGGTTTTTAATTCGTCAAAAGATACATTTAATAGATATTTTAGAGCATGGTTAAAGTTCAGTAATACTGTTTCATAACAAATATCATAACTACAACGTAAATTTGCTAATCTAAAACATTGTTTTTCAATTTTGTCAATTAACCAAAACGTGAAAGGGTCCCTTTGATGCAACACGTTGATAATTAGCAATGTGATTAGTTCGAGATGAGTTATTTCTTACCGGCAATAAGTGCGCATGTATATATATATATATAAGGGTTATATGTGTTGTTTTTAAAAACACAAACGCGCTGTTCAACAGCGAAAATATCCCGTTTGTAATAAAATTATTTTTTGTAATACAAATCTCTTTCTTACTTTATCTCTTGTGGACTCATTTCGCCGGAATCTGTTCCTTAACCCGAGTATAGAGGTAGGCAAATTTGCCCGTGGGTCATCTCTCATAGAAACCAACGTTATCAGCGCTTTGATCCAATATTGTTAAACTCCTCCATTCGTTATGAAAGATAAGTGTGACGAGTATTAGAGCGGACAGCCTGTTGGTCGGTTTCTATGGTTATGTACATTTAGAATGATCTGTTGCTGTTGATGTTGTTGTTTTCGTCTTTGCTGTCTAATTTGTTGTATTTGTCTTGTTATTTAGCATACAACGAATGCTGAGTTTACTTTAAACCGTTTGTTAGACAAACTTATCTGAATTTTACCTTTAAATAGTGAGAAAAAAAACTAATCCTAAAAATTAAACTTTAATTATTTTCTGGCATGAAACTACATGTGTACAGCTGTAGATTTGTTATTCGATTGATGCCATCTGCTTGTGTTATGACTGTACTCATATAAAGTGGTATATTTTAAAACGATTTTCCCAAAACCCTTATGATTTCATGTGCTTAAAGTTATCCGGACGATCGATAATGTTCTATACGTGATTCTCCATATGGTTCAGTAGCAAATGTAACAATTCTGTTCACTTAACTGAATATATTAGGAAATCTTTTTTATTTCGACAAAGATGGATATTTTGGCAGTCGTTTTGGTTACAATTGCATTGGCGCATCCCGCATCCGGCTACGCAGTAGGTGCTCCGTCTGGCGAGGTGTGCGCATCGATGATTCCCGATCACGGATATGGTGGAACAGCACAGAAGTCTGCTGCGCCGTACTCGCTTACTTTGTCGTCTGATAAATATGGGTGTGGGGTCAACAATGTATCAGGTGAGATGTCACTTGCATTTCTGAAATGGCCGGCATGGACACACACAACTTTGTATATAATTGTATATAAATGGGACACAAGGTTCGAACCATATGCATATTTATTAAAGCAAACTTAAGCCTTAAATTAGGAGCAATGATAGGAATCAAGATTGTTTAGAGACTAGATGCGTTTCGAGCCTTAATGCGTGTATATTTTTTTAAGCTTAATAATTAATGTATATCGTTTCAGCCTTAATGACAATGCACATGTTTTTATTATGAGCAATACTGGTTTAATCTTTGAACAGTTATAGTATGACTTTAAAAGAATTTAATACAAATATTCAGACTCATTCGACATTGAAAACAATTTTCTTCTTACAAATAATGCATTTAATAGACAACGCAATTACAACAATAAATGTAGTATAATATACTATTATGCGTACCGGGCGAACATTCTTTTACTGAAATAAACCGACATGTTTATAGCATAATAATGATGATCGCCTGTACAATTCATTTAAGAATTATGTTTCATACAACATAGCCCACTTTTCACGATACCAAATCGCCTACGATGAGGTTAATTTGCATCTCGATTTTACAGCGTTGCCCAGTGTGCAATAATCCGCATCCACATATAAGGAACCCCTTCTGTATTGATTGCAAATTAATATATCCAACAGATGAATGCGTTTGAGATTATAATAATCAGTTTAAATGCTAATGGACGCCCCGAGATCGCACACACGGATGTAGAGGTGTTCCACAATCGCAATAAATAAATCAATATGCAGTAGGCATCTTGCTGAAATTTAAATAAATTTGCAATCGTAAATCGAATTGTTAATATAAGATATTTAACTATCGCATAGGCTGTGTATACTTAGACTATATGGTATTCAAAGCTAAAGGGGCATATCGACGGTATTTCCAGTTAATATGGAGGCTTATAAAAAATGCATATTTCCTCTTTTCGAACATTCGTTTATCTTGTAAAATTCTGTATTGATACAATAAATATAAAAAAAATATCAAATGACTCGACTGACAACAAATTAATTGCCTATACATTTTTTTCAATACACATCTCCAGTGTGATTCAAACAAATGCCCAATTCAATGATAATTCATATACAATACAATATCAATAATACTCACTTTATGTACATGATACATGCACATTTCTACTTTTTTTCCGCGCCCTCGAAAAGTGTCACAGGGCAACTTTGTATAATTGCAAAAAATAAATATTTTACTGTGCGTTTATAAAAACGAGACCTTTACATTAAGCAAATATTTACTATACAGATTTTAAGATATTATTTTATGTTTGAAATTATTTTACCGTATAAGCAGTTCATGTGCCCCTTTAATCTTAACAATAAGTTTTAAAGTATGATCGACAACCGTTTCATCCAAACTTTCATCACATTATTTAAAAGGTATTAAACTAGGAATAGCCTAAAGTTTGGGTTTTGATACTCGTCAATCATTTTAAATTACATTGAATGCACAGAAAATATGTCCGAAAATAACTATTTAATACGTTGATTTCAATGATATGACTCAAATGTAAGTTATGAACACCGAAAACGACCTGTTCCTAGTCGTATATATGATGAATATAAACATATGACGTCGACAGTGACGCTTGCGGGAGCTGGTGGCGCCACCTTCCGGGGCTTCCTGTGCCAGGCACGTGCAGCCATGGACAACGCCACAACCGTTGGAATACTGGTCGACGGCGACGCAAACGTCACGTTCACAACAAACTGAGGCCCGGTAAGTTGGTAACAGTGTGTATAATGTATCATTCGTATCAAGCTTGATTTAGATATTCGACACTATCATTATAACAAATATTTCTTTTAGACTTATATTGCATTAATGTTAGAAGTTCAAAGCAGCTGACTTTAACATATTGTTTTGTATATTAAAACTGTTTTGCCATCTTTATTACAACTCTCCTTCTTCTGTTTAAAATGCCTTATTGTTTGTTTATAAAAAAAAATGTCTACCACCAATTAAATTGTTAAGTTACAATTCTGCAAAAACAATAAACGGAGAAGAGCAATACAAGACATCGTCTTTCGTTCTTATCCATTTTCGGAACATGTAAATCAGTTGTAACTATATATGTATACTTTGTATATGATATGCTTGTTTCTGAAATAAAATATGTTTAAACTAAAGCAGCTGACTTGCTCGAAACTACTTCTCTTGTCTATGGACCGTGCTTCAATCATAACAATTTAATAGTTCTCTATCTGAGCGTAAAGGAATTACTGAGTTATACACATACATTTATAGTTTAATATTTCATACAATATACGTTTTACGTAAGGGTAGATATAATCAGGCCTAAAACTCTAGTTCAAATTTCCGTCAGGTTTCAAACATGTTTGTTCCAGTTTGGTCGATTATATTCTGTTCACAGGGATCGATAACTCATTCAGAGGCAAGTGACAAGAGTTCCGCGAAATTCAAGTGGATGAAATTCAAGTGGATTCCATCCAACGAAACTGCAAATGTTCATATTGTGTAAGTAAACCACCTATCATCTATATGCTTTTATTTGTAATAAGCAATTAGGCAACCGTGGTTCTACACATTTTCATCACCATGTACATATTTGCACGTATTGATTTTATTAAACATGATTTCATTCTTAATAATTAATCTTTAATGATCGAGTCCGCATGCCGTCAGCTTGAAATTGCTGTCATAATGGCGACTCAGTGTTTGAGTGCGTGTGTGTCCGCAGTCCGTCCGTCCGATATTGTTTAACATGTTACAAAATCATCCTACAGGCAATCGAATAATAATTAAAAATACAGAAAATGTCGTAGCTCGAGAAGGAAATATAAATCGTTTAAGACTGGACCAGTGCTACAATAAATAGCTGTATGGAAGTTCTATCAAACTTAGCAAGAAACTCAAACAAAAAAAAAGAATACATTAAAACAACACTTCAAATGGTGAGTTTATTGGTGGTAATCTTCGGGTAAGTTTAAACATTTCCCCACATTAATAATACATCTCCAACAAGAAGACTTTCTCGAAGTTAGATACAGATTTGAGATTTCATGTCAGAGCAAATAGTTTAAACCGACATTCGAAACAAAAAAATAATCGTATATTAAAAACCGAATTGACATGTAACGTTTTAAACATCATGCTATGCATGTTATAACAAGCATAGAGGCGTATATTGGTATACATGGTTCGTATGTCATTCAGTCAGACATAAACCACATTCAAATTGCTGATTCGTTAAAGCTGAATGCAATTTGCGTTAGCTGTAAGGGGGAATTGTGTACTGATTTTGTTGCGTGTTTTCTTTAAGCAGTGATAATTCTTATAATGCATCTACCAGGTATTGTTATTATGCGCGAACAATTATTCTGTTTTAAGTACTTAAACATAACAAACCAACATAACACCATTGCCTTTGTAGAATTGCTTATCTTTTTCAAGATTAAGAGATGTATTAGAATACAAAAATATATTCAGATGCATTCACTTATATCGCACGTGTTGTTCTTAAGCCTTAAGACATTTTCATTTGTTGATTTAGTACATTTCAAAAATTCGAACTGAAAAATGCTTAAAGGCATGCACTTAAATCAAGAAATAATTTTTCGGAATGTCGTACATTCTTTTTAATGCGTCAAACTGTCGTGTTGAAACAGAAATCCATTCGATAATCACGAATAAATGTGTTTACTTCAATTCATGTGACATTCCTGAATATCACTCACGCATTTAAACTGGATTTTACTTGTTTCTAAACAGGATGCATTGTAATGAAATAAATGGCTTACGTTATTAGCCATCTAAACATAATTGAACGTCCACTTTATTGGTTTTCATCAATTTAACTGAAATTTGAATAAACGACCATTGGGACTTATTATTTAATTACCAGATTATTCACCGAATTGTCAGAGTTATACATTTCACCCAACTGTCATCTGCGTAACGCTGTTGTTAAGGTAAACGTGCAACTTCTCAAACTTTAGGTATTCAATATATACTTTACACCTATGTTCGGGGCCATTGTGTGAGGTCATTGACCAAGTTAAAAAAATCTCTGATCTGCAATTAAGAAGAATTATGTTCGTTTTCTGTTTTGAATTACATTTCGATTAAGATTCAAGTGCATGATGAAATAAATGCAAAGGTGTTTGTGCAACATGTACACATATCCGTAACGACTTCAGATATTAAATGGAAACTTCATACTTATTGTGGGATATCATAAGGATGCATTATGGGTCATTTATGCTAAAACATATAAATAAAGTATTCCTTCAATAATTTAAGTTAGGATGGAATTATTGTGTTGAAATTCCGTGTTTAGATACGTTACATGCTGATTTGGCGTGAGATTACATAAGCGGACAGTGTGGTCAAGGTCGCTGTTACTTAAAATATACAAATAGTTTCTGCTCAATAATTTCAGTTTGGAAATTGTAATATATTGTATTGTATAATTGTAATATTGTTCTGAAATTGTGTGTGTATGTAGCTTACGTGCAAACCGATGGCAGTCTGATCAAGGTCACTGTTAAATAAAAATTAATAGAAGAACTCTTCCATGAAATACCTTTGGTTTAAAAGGATAAATTGCGATTTGTTTTTGTTTGTTGGTAGCTCACATGCAGACCTTGGGATTGCATTTGGTTTCAGTTTGGTCAAGATCAGTATCTGGGAAAGCTCATGTTTTTATTTTTCTTGGGAAGCGATCATGTGCGATAGGTCACTAAGGTCAGTTTGGTAAATTATATGAATAAACAATGAAATAATTAAATATGGATATCGTCACCTTAGTGCAAAAACAGTGATAAGTGACATTTTTTTCAAAAATGACTTTTTTTGCATAAAATGATCCAAAATGATGCCATACATGTCCTAAATAAATATCAGAATGGTATTCCAGTTTAAATGGTACTTTTTAAGAAAATGTTATACTGTATTATCTACACACATAATTCTCTTTGGTGCAGTAAGTAAATAAGTGCACTTATCTACTTACTGCACCAATGTTATTTTCATTTAAACTGCTTTGCATTGTGCAAGAAAGTAACAAGTGCACATGTTCACTTATTGCACCAAAATAGTAATGATTTCCAGCAAAGTTATTTGGTGTAATAAAGTGATAAGTGTAATATATCAAGGCCAAATAATGACATCATAGCTAAAAATATGACATCATTGTGATATTATTGATTATTGATGGTCCCAAATCAAAATGCCGAAGTTACAAAAACACAAGTTTTCATGAGACGTATTTTTTGTTATTGCACAAAATCAAATAAATATTATTTTTAACATTTTAAAAAGTGTCTCATGATGGAACATGTTCGTATGGAATTAATTTGACGTTAAATTAATAAATCTGCTGTATAATGTATCTTCGTCATTAAGACTTGCATTAATGTGATGTTTCAGCAAATTGGACAGCTAATTGTAATAGATTTTGTTTCATTAGAATAAATTATTCCACTGTTTTCCATTAGATATAGCAAAGCAATGTATGTTTTTCTATTTTACACGGTGGCACAAAGGTGACAACCGCAATTCTTTATTTATATTGTGGCCTCAACTTAGTAACTTGTGGGAACAACTTATAAATTTGGGCAACTAAGTACGTTGTCTCCACAACTTTTTAAGTTGAAACCTCAGCTTAGTAACTTGTGGCCACAACTTCATAATTTGTTCCCAAAACGTTTTAAGTTGTGGCCTCAACTTAGTAATTTGTTCATTTAACCTATTAAGTTATTCCTTCAACTTAATAACTTGTGGGAACAACTTATTAAGTTGAGGCCTCAGCTTAGAAACTTGTGGCGACAACTTCAAAACTTGTTCCCACAACTTATTAGTTGTTGCCTCAACTAAATAACTTGTGGGACCAACTAACTAAGTTTAGGCCACTACTTTAAGTTTAATCAATCAGATCGGCCGTTCCATCTTTACCGTTTTATCACAATTAGTACCCCTTATACTACTAGGTGCTTGGGTTCGAGCGCCGGTCTGAGCACTATCCCTGTTAGCTATAGATCCCCGGTTCGAGCCCTGTCTGAGCACTTGCCATGTAAGCCATGGATTCCAGATTTGAGTGGCTCTGATTGCGTATCTGAGCAATCACCAAGTTAGCGACTGGGTTCAGGGTTCAAACCCTGGTGTGAAAACTAGCCACATAAGCGACAGATTCCGGTTTCGAATCCAGGTCTGATAGCTTCCTTTTTAGACGATGGGTCTTTTCGTTTGAGCCCCAGTCTAAAGACTTTACCTGCAAGTGACTGGGACGCCAGTCTGAGCATTCGCACCCTACGTCCCGGTTTGGAGGCCCTACCTGAGCACTCACCCTGTATGATATGGGCCCCGGGCTCAAATCCCAGTTCAAGTACTTACCATTTAAGCGAACGGACCCTGATCTAAGGGTTAGGGTAAGGGCAGTCTTTAAAAAAAATCCGAAATTAAAAATATAATGAGGAGAGAATATAATTAGGGTTTATACTGGGTATATTTCAGGGGAAAGGTATTTATGCATTTTGAAATAAAAATATTGATGTTTCTTGTTTATATTTTGACCTCAAAAACTTTGAATGTTCAATGTCACTGTAATTGAGTCATACTATCCGTAACAGGCAAAATAGCTCAGTCGGTTAATGCGGTGTCTCATATTATTTCCTCTTATGACTTGTCAGTCATGAGTTTGATCCCTACTTTGTGTTTTTTTTCAAACATTTTTTTAATTCGTGTTTATCAAATTTCTCTTTTGCCTTTTATTATTATTGGTTTATTGTACGAAAATGTATTAGCATAGAGTATTTATAAAATACAAACAATTATTAATTAAAATGGGAATCCATTTCCTCGTTGACATAGCCCCTTTAACCCTATGATACACCTCAAGTCAACTCTACAGCGCCTATATTGCAGTTTTTGTGTGTTTTTTTTAAGGAATAAACAGTATTCTTTAGTATTCTTTAAATGAATCTGATAACCTTATATGTCAGCCATGATACAAATCGCACACAATGCATGCCAAATGCAGTTGCAGCTGTTGTGGAGTCATACAATACACCATTAAAAAGCTGGTCACAGGAAACCCTGGACTATATACTTGAAAAAGGTTATCTACTGTATGCACAACATGGCAATGCTTCTCAAAAGTACTTCATGATAGAAGATTTTAAAAGTGAATGTGATGGATTTTACCATGCAATTAACTTTGGATCAGCTTTATTAAAAGTGTATGTGGGCTTATCAGTAGCCTTTTTTATATATCAATACTTAAATACTGGGAGTGTGACACTAAAATTCAAGATGATGGTACTGTCAATTTAAGCCAAGGTGAAGCCATGAAATTGTAATGATTGATCAATTATATAAAAGAAAAGCCATGTAGTAAAATATGTCTTGTTTGTCTCATTGGTTAAACTTTTTGTCATTCAAATTTGACAAATTTTATTTAACTCACATTACATTACATTAGCCGAAGTATACTGTATCAATGTATGGTGATATTGTCATACTCCTCAATTTGTGCCTGTTCCAATGAAATTATTTGTTCTGAAGTTTACAAATTTAATTTCGATATGTGTTGTTACAAATATATACATACTGTATGTTAAATGAAATACCAGTGTAATATATTTGTTCAAAGTTGATTAATAAATTATCAAGCAATACATGTTTTTTTCTCATTCATATGCAAGATGTTTCTTTAAAAATGAAAAATATTCATTTCATCATAATATATAAAAAAGATTCAAAATGCTAGGCAGGGCAGAACCCCAGTACTCATAATTTTGCTTCCTACATCAAAATTGGTTGTAAACATTATTTTGTTTTCAATATCCTTAAACATTTTATTCTTGGTTTTACAACAAAATCAGTAAATTGTTTAAGGTAAAACCATAATAACTTACCCTATTCACTGTTTGCACAAAGAAAGTCCAGTGCAATATAGTAATAAGTGCACATGTTACAGTATCGCACTAAAAATAGTTCAGTTTCAAATGAAGTTATGTGCAAATTCATCAAATATAATATTACTTGGTAGCAATATACTGAAATACATTTTATCTTATATATTTTTAGTTTTAAAACTGTATAAAAATGTTAACAGTGTTAAAATCAAAGCTCAATCTTTTATAACAATCAGTTTTTTTACTCTCCTGTAAAATTTTGAAATATGGACTTATCACTGTTTTGCTTTAAGGTGACGATATCATTTCAGAAATCACGTTTTGAATTCCCTATGGTACAATGAAGTCTTCACAGTACAAATATCTTATAAGTCTCCATAAATAAAATTGATTACGTTTGTTACTGTATAATCTGTAACGATAAAACGAATTGTCGTTCATATTATCTGATCTGTTTGATTCCCATTGAACATTTAACTATATTTAAAGGTAATACTATTAATACATTTAAAGATGTCCACAAGATATTCTTGGATTCATTTCGCCTTTGCTTCATTCTTTCCATTAGTAAAAAAGGTTTATAAAATATTTGATATAAATTATTTTAGCCCAACTACCAGAAGGGCGATATTTGAATAACTATTTATGGTCCATAAGTTGGGGTGTCTGTAGGTCTGTCGATTTGTCTAGACTGTCGGTATGTTTCGAAACTTGTGCAGTTGAAACTGTAACTTTACCATGGATTGAAGGATTCCTATCTAACAATGTAGATATAATCACGTCCAATGGTATACTTTGACATCCAAGGGCAAACTAAAGAACTATATTGTCAAAATAGGCCTTGTTCACCCTAGAGGGTTTAAGAATTTAAAAATAAATGTTCACCTATATGAAGCAATGTGTCACACGCAAGAACCACGTGGTCAAACAACTGTGTTGAAGTATATAGAGGTTTTGGATTTAGTTATAGCATATTGCATCTATCGACTCTAAGGTACATCATGTCAAATTGTTTAACAATAAGTGTATTTGTAGTTGATACAAGTACGTTCACTCTTTATTGAAACACAAATACTCAACATCTCGAGTTAAACGTTTTGTCATCATTTTAAACAGTTTATTACGCATACTATTAATACAGAAAAGTTGCAATCGTCGTTAAGTTGAGACCGCAAGAGTTTGAACAACTACACGACGTTTCAAATACATATTGCCAAATGCCATTTAATGCGCTCTCTCAGTCTATGCACATGTCTCCACAGCTGTTCGGTGGTTCAGAACTACACCATCTTTTGGGTGAAGGCCATCCACGCGAAGATCTCAACGTGCTCGAGCGCTGCACGTGCTACACAAGCGTTCCTGGCGTCCGTTGGTGTTCTCCTCGCATACGTCATATAAACAATAGCTTTCAAGTGCAACGGCGTCAGCGCCATGTGCCATAAAGGCTGATTTTTGCCAATTTGCCAAGCCTTAAATATTACTGTTAAAATATTGGGCTATATTTTAAACAAATCTTATTTTCGGTACACATGTGAACAATATTATTTCATTTGTCACATGAACATATGATTTCTGTTAAGCACGGTTCGAAATGTGTTACTGATATTTGTAAACCAAACAATAATATTTTCTAATTCACCACATTGTATTGCTGAGGCATACACGCTATGTAAGAAAAATCCATTTCAATTTGCGAAGCCATCTATTTTATGTTTCTATCACAAATTGCTCTGTATGTATATATATTTGCTACCGTGATTGTTTTGTTTTTTATTGTTGTTTTATGTTTTTGAGTTTTATTGTACAACCACTTAGTATTGTGTATGTGCTGTCAAACGGTTTGTTTGTGCAATTTTGAAAACCCGATAAAAACATCTGTAATTAAATATATTCAGAGGCTTTTATTGAGGCATTCCTTATAATATAAGTATTTAAATATTCATTTATATATGTCTTAAAACATTGTGTTAAATCAGTGTGTAATATCACTTCGTTGTGATGTGTATTTAAAAAATATATATTTAATATTCCGTTCGATTCATTTTAGCATGTATGTCCATGAATATTGGACCATCAGAGATCATAACTTCAAGAAAGTATTGCATCTCTTAACATATTATTGTAGTATAAGACTCATCTTGTTTTGAACGTTGAATCAGCAAAACACAAAAAGCCTACAACAACAACAGGAAAAACACATACTTATCCACACATTAGAACTGAATAAATATATTTAAACAAAAAATGTTTAGTAAAAAGGACTTTTATATTTATTGATGCTGATAAAGACTATGGCAATCAATGATGATGAGTATGATGATGATTATAAATGCATGAATAGAAATTGATCATGATGATGAGGAGGAGATGTTTGAGGAGGAGGAGGACATTTGATTCACATCATAATTATTTTAGTGTAATCTTCAGTTACCTATATATTTGTCTCACGTATGATAACAGCACATTAAAATAACAAATCGTCATACTTCAGTGTTTGATTATGGAACGTCAACGCCAATATAACTTCTTCAATCAATAAATATTTGCATTATCAACACACCGATTACTGACATCATGGTATATGCAATCATAAACACAACGATAAAATTCTTTGCGATCCTGTTTTCGGTCATTAAAGAGTTCATTTAAATGGATAAAATGTACAATATAATTGTATTTATACGAAAATATACGTATTTAAGACGTAATGAATAAGATGCTCGCCATTATGCAATAGTCACCCTCGAGTAAATAATGCCTTCAGACCACTATGGACATCTTCTGTGGATTAATGCGTACACAATAATTATCGTTTGTTTGTTTTTTTAAATTATTTTAATGCGCTCTTTAATACTCATCAGACTGGATGAATCAAACTAGATAACTAGAATACATATACTTTATGTTATACGATACATATTCATGTTTCTTCTTCGCGCTTACATAGGATTTATTGTTTAAACCAAACCGGCATTTTCTTCTTTGAATACTGCTTTTCAATAAGCCAAACCTTAAACCTATAAAATTAATTTAGATTTATGTGATATTAAAATGCAATCTAGTACATTTCAACATATTTGTTTTTATTTATACTCCAGTTTATTTTTCGCGGCTGGACAATGAAAAAGGGAATCCGTTCCTGATTCCTTATGCAAGCCAAATAAGGACATATAATTTTGCTGCCTTAAAATATAAGTTAAAATGAACCAACGTGTACCACAAGTCATATAGATACAAATAATTGTAAATGTAAATGTTCTGAAATAAATAAATATATATATATATATATATTGTTTATATATTTTTAGTGCAACTTCTGTCATTTTCCTTATTCAGCTGCGAAAAAGAAACTGGGTAATCATTAAACAAACTATGTATAAATGTACTGCAATTAATATTAAATACCCAACGTACATTGGTCTCTTTGATTTATTTTTATTTGCTTTTTAGAAAGAAAATGCCAGTTCTTTATTCGATTTCAATAAGGAATAAGGAACAACTTCTTAATGCTTTATACAAATCCAATATGGAGCTGGGTTTAATTAAATAAAACTAAGTAGAAATGCTCTGCAATATATATTGTTTATACCCAACATTTATTTGCAATGATCTGCACTATATATTGGTTTTATATTGTTACGGCAACTGCTTTCTTTTTCCTTATTCAGCCGCGAAAAAGGAACTGGATTAGCATTAAACAAACTCAGTAGAAATGTCTTGCAATTAATATTTTGATAACCAACATACATTGATCACTTTGGTTCATGTTAATTTACTTTTTTCAGTTCTTTCTTCGATTTCAATAAGGAATAAGGAACCAGTCACTAACGTCACCATAAAGGCCAAGTCGCATCAAAATGCCTTTTTTTAAACCGATGCGCATACTAGCTGTAATTCAGTGCCCTTTGATGCCAATAATATATTCGGCGACCATAAACATTTGCACATGATATAAGGTCGCGGGGACCGACACAATGGGTCCCGGTGGTAACCAGTCCTGTTTTTCCGAAATAAGAGCAACTGGTTCCTTATTTCATATCCAGCCGCGAAACTGGGTTATCATTTTTGTAACAAGAAATTTATTGTAATAAATATTTTTGATACCCAACCTACATTTACATTTATTGTTATTGATGTATTGGTCCATTATTTTATTTTTTTAGTTAGAAAATGCCAGTTCTGTATTCGATTCCGATATTTTACAAAATACAAGTTGTTTTTAACTATTTATATTGGCTTCATAAGACTCCATATTCAGTTAATTTTACAAAATGGCAGAATATAATTAGCTACATGTGTTTGGCATAAATCCTAAACAAATATCCACTAACTTATTTTTTCTGTGCTGCACGCTCGACTCTGAATATATCGAAACTGGATTTTTTTATTGCACTTGCTCGCGCCAATGTTTTTGGCAAATTTCCGTAAAACAACTACTCAAATTAGTTTGGCCAGATTGTTATAATAAATTTTCTTTTCGTTGCGAGCTGTCCCTGAAAGTTTTGGAAGCTGGGAAAACTAAATTCATTTAAGTTATGAAATCTGTGTTCACGAGACGCCTTTGAAATGAATATGTTAAGATGATATAGGGGAGGCGATTGAAAACTGATTGATGTACCAATGATGTACCATGTATGTGTTACATTCCTTTTGATAGATGATGTATTACAAAGTCTTCACGAAAAAAGGTATTAATACGTATGGCGACATAGAGGTGACAGTTTATGTTCGATTGTATGTTGTGTAAGCATTCATGTAATATTGTAGTTTCGATGTATTATATCGTGAAAACATTTCGGTTGCTGCGAAATATGTTTAGCTCAATCTTTCGTTGCATGTTATGCTTAAAATAATGAGGTAGATCATTTATCTGACAGCGATATACCTGGGGGGGNGGGGGGGGCATGTAAACTATCTGTATATGTATTATGTAGACGGTTTTCTTCTCTACCTTAACATTCTGATGAATAATTTCTTTACCGCTGCATAGTTAAGTCAATCTGAACGTTATCATGGGATGAACACCGTTATTCTCCTAACGCTGATCAACAAACAATGGCGACTGTGGTCCATCTCACAATCACGTTTAATTTCAACAAACCCTCGTCAAAAAAATGGTCCCATGTAATTGTGCTCTCAGGTGAGTTGTATATTGTTCTTTATCAACGTCAGTTTATAGTAGGCATTAAGGACGAATATTGTATTGATACGAACCAATATAAACTCTACTCTTGACGTTTGGAGCCGTTATGACTTAAATACCCATACTTTATCGATATGGTATTTAATAAGAGTAAGCATTATTCTCGAACGCAGTTTGTCAAGTTGTGCATTATAAACCATACTCATGTCATATAGAACATTATGTAAAAACGGTATCTTTACAACTATCAGTCTATCACACACCATTGCGCTTAGGGACCCTCGTTATCATATGTTTGTAACGAGTAGGCCATGCTAAACTGATTTGAACAATACAAAAATCCCTAGTTAAAATCGTCATTATATCGGATTACAAGTGCGAAGCAAGGCTATCCATACCAAAATAAAAATAAGACGTCATAGAAAACGATTCGAAACCATTAATATTCTTTTTTAAATTTGATGTTATTTTATTTGAGAATTTATACTTCTATAGCTTATTTAATTGGTGCACTGTCATTTTAAAATCAAAGCATAAAATTATATTAATACATGTGTTACTACACATAGAAACAAAATGATCGGTCTACACTGTCATTTTGCAGCATTTCCCCGTTTTTATGCGATTTTTCCGCCTCGAAATCGGTCATTATGCATAAACGGCGAGTCAATGCGCCCACGTGCAACCTTACATTCAAGGTGGCGTTTCTGTCCTACTTGAATCAGAGGTAGAAAGAAAAAGGCTGTAGAAAGGATTTTATTACCGGTTCCAAACACGGGCTGTAGCCGGGCCGGGAATCAAACCAGCGATCCTCTAAATTGCAGTGCAGGGCCTGTATTCACACAAAAAAATCTTAGACTTAAGTCTAAGAAAAAAGAATATTCATTAAATTTTAATATTCGGGAATGGCTTTAGTTTTGAGCCAACTTGGCATTAACTGCCTCTATCTACACCGTTCTTCATGTAGAACATTTTGTTAATGAGATTATTACAAGTGGAAGTCTTATATATTCAAACGTATTTTCTAAGTTCTTAGTCTAGTTTTAATTCTTGAGTCCATGGAAGTGTTGGTGAATACGGGCCAAAAACTCTAAAAACTGAGCAAATCGATCCTGCATCGATGGTTTGTAAAAATAATTATATATACGCATTAAAATATTCATCATAAAAATTCGTACAAATTAATATAACATTGAGTCTACACATATGATTGTTAAGCTGTATATTGGTTTTCTTAAAAACAAAAGAACAATTCTGTTTTAATTCCGTTATTGAATTATGTTATATATATTCAGTTTAATTAAAAAGAAATCCTTATCACAAATATGTGCGATTTAAGATTATATTTTTAAGACGAAGATTTGATGACGATTGGTGACAGGGAGGCGGTAAACTACAACGGGCGAGGCATGGTATGGTATTGCGCAAGGGGGGGTTAGAGGGTTATGGTTAGGGTAAGGGTTAGTGTTAGGGGTCGGGTTAGGGTTTGGGTTAGCCTAAACCCAACCCTAACCCTAACCCGACCCCTAACCCTAACCCTTACCCTAACCCTTTTTTTGGGTTATCACCCCTATACCATGCCTCGCCCGTTGTAGTTTTCCGCCTCCCTT
>VMBQ01000991.1:9339-52032 GCA_007657795.1 Dreissena rostriformis | reverse complement strand
TTTATTTATTTATTTATTTATTTATTTATTTATTTATTTATTTATTTATTTATTTATTTATTTGTTTATTTATTCATGTATTTATTCATTTGTTTGTTTATTTAATTTATTTAATTTATTATAGTTAAGTTGAAAAAGTAGCAGCAGTAAAAGTTACTGCATGTGATATGTTTGATATATTAGAAGATCTCACATTCATAAGACGTGTAAGGGTGTAATTTGAATTTAAATTTATCAATTATGTTAAGTCTTAAAATATATTTATGTTTAAAATACTGTAATGTCCATGAATTATTTTCATTTCCTTTTATTAAAGTATATTCGAATTATATTGGAAGTGGTAGTATGTGGAAACCTTCATTTGTAATTCACGCAACGCAATTGATGGAGTAAAGAAAAAATATGTGTAAATAGGGACATGTACACACTTGAAATTTAATAAGTCGTTGTGCAGTAATATCACTATAACCAATCGCCATTTCATAACAATCACCGCGCAAATACTTTAAGTTCATGTATATATGTTTTAAAATGCAAAACACCATTTACAGAATGACATATTCATGTTTACGTCGAAGAACTGCTGATGTTGGAGGACCCAATATTGATGTTGTTTTGTTGTTATTGTTTTTACCTTTGACGTCGCATACATTGGCTTTTAAGTTAACTTCACTTCATGTAATAATGAAATTATCTAAAGAGCTATATATATACAACTGGAAGCTATACCGTGAATATGACATTTATAATAAATTGTCATTTGTATTGTCCAATAACCATATTTTAATGTTTCATAAACAACCAAACATTTCCAAGATCGCGATATATGGTAAACAATAAGTACACATATACATCGTTGATCATATAGCCGCTAATTCTCTTTATTTCATCATCATCTTTTTTAAATTGTTAATGTTGTTGCTGTGGCTTTGTCCGCAGGGTGTTCATAGTCAACGCGGAGTAAAAATCTGATTGCGATATAAAGCATGACATAGACGCGGATTTGTATCTGCACATCATCGACCTGGTACGAGTTAAGTCCATTAGCATACATTATTATTAGTTTATACGTACATTCGTTCCTAATAATCACTGATTCGTGTAATTGAATTTAAGGAACTTGTTCACAGATTTTGGCTTGTTTTGAAGTTTGTCATTAAATGCTTAAAATTGATAAATGTTGACATCGTAACTAAAGAATTCCAGTATATAACAAGAATACAATTACAGAAACAAAAAGAGTTAATCTCACCTGGGCTCAAACCTCTGATCATTGAAGTAATAGTCTGGCGCTTAAACAACTCAGCCATCCGTGCTGTTATGCGATGGTTTGTAATTTATACTTATTATAAGCAATCGAGGTATTGTCACAAACTATAACGATAACAATAGAACTCTCCACATTATTCAATCGTTTCGCGTTTGTAACGCTAAATAACTTTATCCATTTGTAACGATGATTAATCGTAAACGAAATGTATGTTCAGTATCAGTCTCCGTCATTCGTGTTATTTCGCTCACGGATGTACATTTTTCGTTTATTTTTTAAATCAGTGACACAAAGTTCGGTAATTTTCATTTTTACAAACTGTGAACGAGTCCATTTAAGAAGATGAACACGTAATCTGATAATAAACCCATCCATATCGCGACAGCTGGAAAGCGCGTGGGAAACATAGCTAATTAAAAAAACATATCTAGAATTTGCTTCTGGGCTTATAAGCATCTGTCAAGAAGATTTCAGTAAATTTTACAATTTGTGCGAATCATTTACACAGAATATCTTACCGATCGCCATGTAAAATACAACGCATTTAAAGCGGTGAAAAAAAAATGTTAACATTAGTCAACTTTTAATAATATATGCGACCTCTAGGGTAGCTTTGTTTCCATCCATTACGTATTCGTCGTTATTATAGATTGTAACGGAATAACACACGTGAGTTTTCGACGATGGTATGGTAAGGCTACCAGTGATGCCTGTGTAATAAATCCACAAATTCATTTACTACGAAGTGATGCCTGTGTAATAAATCCACAAATTCATTTACTTCGAAGTGATGCCTGTGTAATAAATCCACAAATTCATTTATTACGAAGTGATACCTGTGTAATAAATCCACAAATTCATTTACTACGAAGAGTTTACACTGATTAAACATGAAGAGTTTACACTGATTAAACATGAAGAGTTTACACTGATTAAACATGAAGAGTTTACACTGATTAAACATAAAGAGTTTACATTGATTAAACATTGACCAACTCGCCGGAAATTAGTAACCAGAACTCGGTATACAACTTTTTATCAAGTGACACAGGGTACCCTGTGTAATTTCGATGATTTTCTTGTATAACTTTTAAAACTTATATTCTAGTTTTGTATTCAGCAACGTTTTATCTGACTGAACAACGAATTTCGAATATACAAGCTTTAAGCTATAGTACACAAATTGCTTGCCATGCAGTGTTCCCTTGATCAGTTATCACTATCGGAAGACAAGACGGACCGTTTTCCATGTGTCTTTTTTTTTATAAATGCGAAAATCCGATTAATCCATGATCACATGACGGTTAACATGTATGTTCAGTCAGACATCTCTTATAGCGATACCTTTCGAGTAACGCCCCACGGCCCGACAGAAGTAAAAAAATGTAAAGGATTGGCGAATAAACGAAATCTAAGTCTGTTTGAGGGCATAAAAACACGAAAAAAAGATACTGCAGTCGCTGCAGTCTTCTGTGGTTATCCTATGGCAGCTTAATGCCAAGATATAAATGTGTCTGTAAGCGAGTTCAAACAGACTTACACAATAATGAGCTATGATTTAGCACACACATTTACACTGAGAGTTTAGCTAAAAGAAATGCAAAACGTCAGTACAATGACGAGCCGAGGACTTTCATTTCAAACTCGTTTAAATTATTCTTATATAAAATAAATAGCGTTGTTATATAATCTCAAACCGCTTTTAACCAACGAGATTTGGTTAATGCTTAATAATGGATGATTGTTTCTTTTTTATTTGGGATTTTCGACTGTTTTCAACAATATTTCCGTCATATCAAGGCGGTGGGTTAATCAACTCAAACATTTTCTGGGTTGTCTCGCCTTAAAAGTACTAAGTGCACATACGTATGTCATTAACTGACAACTACCCTACCGTCAATCAGAGGTATGGGGAGAATTGCCTTAGAAAGTATTCCGTTAACAAATTTCGGCAATTTAACTATACTTTACTCTTCGAATTAAGTATTGAAGGCAGCGAAATTTGAGCGGATAAGGATTAATATGACAAAAGCGAGCGGATAACTGTAAAGATTACAAAGCGTACATAGCCTGCATTGTAACTGTTTTGAAAAAAAAAACAACGTTGTTTGATTGGTTGAATTGCCTTGCAGAATTGGAAACGGAAACCAGTGAGGGGTCTAAAAATTCACTGGTAATTACGATATGTTGCAGACCAAGTCTCCCACGGCAAATTAATAAACAGAGCGTCTTTGAGTAAACGCCGTTCGTACCGATCGTTTTTCAAAAATGGACATTGTTAAATGCGTTTCGTTAATAAGATGCGCTCGTTACAATTTAAATACCTCTTAAACAAATCATTTTTTATGGAGTGTGACCTGGAGAATTTTTCCTGTAATCAAACAATCATAAATGTGAATTTTGTCAGAGTTAAAGTAGGGGTTGAAGTAGGAGAAACAATGTTTCCCTTGTCATGATTGGTATTTCCGTTTGTACTATCACACGATGTGATAGTCACATCATGCAGCACTGTTTGGTTCTTACAGGCCAATATAATTGAACAGTGGAGTAGTTTTACACTTACGCATTTGCCTTTCTATCAATAAATTCGATGCCTTTTTGTTAGTTGACCTCAAGAGAAAATAATAGTAAAACGTTTAAAAAACTATAAGTCTGTGTAGTACATGGAGAATTCACCATGCTGTATAATAATCTAAAAGGAGCATATTAAATTTAGTTATCAACACAGGCAAGATATGTGTAGAGCAATTATGTTTGTTGCATAGCATAACTTTATTAAACACGTACACACAAGTTCTGTACAATGGTGTTCACCTTAAAGACCTGCTGCATGTACTGATTTTTTGGACCTATATTATTATACGACTGTGAACAACACGTGACAAGATCTCACTTCACCATCATATTATTTCAATCTATACAATCGTTGTTAAGTTGTTATTTGAGGATTTATGTCCATTTATTTAACAATCAATGGAAGTTTGAAATACGATTTGCGGGTCTGCTTTAATAAGATTATATATGAGCTCCATTTTCAAATTACTGGTGTAACCTTTTTAGTGTAATACCTTTATATACATTATCTATACATTCCTAACCTAAAGTGTGCATTTATCTAGCTTATCATGCAATACATCACCGTCTAAAAATGTATTGACCACATACCAACGTAGCACTCCATCAAAAAGACGTCGATTAGGACATCATATATCATAGAAAAAAACTGAGATAAAATAAGAGGCCCAAATCTAAACTGTAAAGTGTTATTCATATAAAATGTTGACCATGTACTATTTCAAGAAACTCAAAAGGTATCATATAAGCTAAGTTTCGCTGATAATGTTTGCAACGGATATATATTGATACTCATATATAAGCATCAAGTTCAACACCTACTGTTCATGAGCTAAAAACGTGCGCTTTCAGCACGGAAATTTACCTTACCCTTCAGTCTGCTATGCATTTAATTTCCACTGACGAGTGTTTTTTTTTCAAAATGACAAAACAAAAGAAAACTAACTTCCGTCCATCGAAGTTGTGTTCAGTAAACAACATCAAGCCAATAAATAGCCACTGTACCACAATTTGAACTAAAAAAAATGTTGATTATGTATTTACGTTTGTAAACATATGAAGTACATAATAAAGCTGGTGAGAGTTTAGGTTTTGAAGGAATATAGAGCACACAATACGAGTTTTCGATAGCTCTTTGAAAAGAAATTATTTAATATATATTGTAAAGTGTCATAGTATTTACTGTATATATTTATAACTCTGAATATGTGTGTCTGCAAACAACATATAGCAATGCACATCATTATTTTTTTATTAATTTTTCCCCTTGTTTGCAAGCATTTATTTCAACCATGTTAAGACAATACGGTCGATTTATTTCGTTTACAAACATCTGAACATACGTGTAATGCTAGTACTTGTATTGCATTATTGAGAAAAGTTCGTTGCTTCCAAGATTTCTTTACGTAATAAAGATCTCAAAGAACAGGTCAATGCAACAACTTTGATATTTAGCAGTATGATAGACCGCGAGATGAGTTATTTCTTACCGGAAATAACTGCCCATGTATAGTATTAGGGTTATACTTGTTGTTATTATACACACAAACGCGCTGTGAAACAACTAAAATATCCATGCTGTTATTAAAAGTTTGTTGTTTAAATATAAACATCGTTTTCTACCTTTATCTCTCGTGAACTCCATTAAGCTGAAATATGATTCTTTACCTGCAGCTAGCGATAGAGACTTTTTTGCCCATAGGTGATATCTGTTAGCAACCAACGTTATCAGCGCTTCAATCCAATAGTGTGAACTTCATTAATTCATTATGAAATATACGTTTGACGATTATTTTATAGCGCAAAGGCTGTAGGGCGGTTTCTATTGTTGTGTACATGTTAGAAGGATCTGTGGTTGTTGTTCTATTTGTTATTGTTGTTTTATATGTTTTATGTGTATTATGTGTTTGAATAAAACGAATGCTGAGTTTACGTAAAACCATTTAGTATACAATTTTATTCGCATTTCACTATTAAAATAGTGAGTATAAATGAAAAAAATTACTAGAGGCTAATCCTAAAACGAAAACTTAAACTTTTATGTTTGCATGACATGTGTACCTCGTTTGATTGTTATTCGATTGATGTCTTTTGTTTGTCTTATGACTCTAATATTATAAAGAGTTAATGTTTGCAACGATTTTCCAAAAACCCTTATGAAGTTATGTATGCACCGTTATCAGGACGATTTATTATGTACCATACGTGATTCTCCATTTGGTTCAGGTAAATGTAACAATTCTGTTCACTTTACTGAATAAGTATATATTGAAAGATCTTCTTTTTTTAAAGGCAAAGATGAATATTTTTGCAGTCGTTTTGGCAACAATTGCATCGGCGTCTCCAGCATCCGGATACGGAAATGGTGCGCCGGTGAACGCGTGCGCAAATATGATTCCCGGTCACGGTGTGGTACCGCAAGTGTCTGGTTCGCCGTACACGCTAGCTTTGTCGTCTGCTAAATATGGATGTGGCGTCAACAATGTATCAGGTGAGTTGTCGATTGCATTTCTGTAATGGCTGGCATGAACACACATGTTTTGTTGTCGACACCCTTTACGATGGACATCATAGCATGAACTATAAGCCGTGGTAGCCCGGGGATAAATATACGGCTTCAGTTAAAGGGATATGTTCGCAGATTAAGATAACACATGTCTATAAATGAATGTATTAAAAAAGCACTGTTATATTGTGATATTTGTACATTATTGTCAGAAAAAAAAANAAAAAAAAAAAAAAAAAAACTGTCTTCCCTTGCGTTCGAAACCTGGACCTCTCGAAGCAAAATCTATCACGCTACCATAACACCACGAAGGATAGTGTATACAACGCTCTGTCTGTTGAACATTGTCATTTTACCAAACTATTAACTATACCATTTAAATATGCATTTACAACAATACAGTTTTAAATGTTGCATACAGAGACAGTTTTAAATGTTGCATACAGAGACAGTTTTAAATGTTGCATACAGAGACAGTTTTAAATGTTGCATCATGATCACTTCAGTCATTCTTACGCTTCTATCTTCTTAATGGTTCTTTGTGAATCAATAAACATGTATATTGAAAATCGTCTAATAATGCACAAGTAAAGTTGGTATATATAGTTATAACTATAAACCTTTTACTAAACTTAATACTTGTTTTGAATATGAAGCATTTAAATTCACTATTCGATATACCCAAGTATGACTTCAACAATTAACGTTTATCGTTGCAGCCTAAATGACAATGCATACATTTCTATTATGAGCAAAATGTAGTATTCTCTGAACAGTCGCAGTATAATGGACTTTAAAAGAATTTTATAATAATATTAAAACTCGTTTGACATTGAGAACAATGCTCTTCTAAAATGTATATAACATTATTATGATGATCGCCTCTACATTTTTTCAAAACTTCTGGTTCATACTCATTAACCCACTGTTCACGAAACCAAATTGCGTACGATATTCAATGCTAATGAACGTACCGAGATCGCACGCATGGATGAACAACTGTTTCACAGTCGCTATAAGTACATCAAAATGCATTAGGGGTCTTGCTGAAATTTGAATAAATTTGCATGCATTTGTAAATCAAATTATGAATATAACATGTTTAAATGTTAAATTAAATGTGACGCCTATAGTGTATACCGACGTATATGCTGCGTATTTTAAGACTACATGATTCTCAAAGTTAATGGGTCATTTAGAAAGTATTTACAGTAAATATCGAGACGTATTAAAACAATGCATATTTCCTTTTTTCTCGAAAACCTTTATCTAGTAAATATTCTTTATTGATGCAATAATTAGAAAAAAAGACTCCACTGCCAAAACCTTATGTTCTACACATTTTTTCGAGACAAATTTACAGTGTTTTTCAAACTTATGCCAAATTAAGTGAGAATTTATTTACAATACATTATCAATAATAAACACTTTATGTACATTTCATTCATAAATATTGAACTATTTCTACTTTTTTTATGCGCCCGCGAAACAGTCACAGGAAAAACTTTGTATAAGTGCAAAACAGAACTTTTTTTCTGGGCGTTTATTAAAACGAGACCTATATGTTAAGCAAATATATATATACTATTAACATATTAAGCAATCATTTTTATTGTTTTTGAAATTATTATACCGCATTAGCCGTCGTTATGCCCTTTTAAGATTAATATAAGTGTAAAAGAATGATCTCCAAGCGTCTCATCCAAACTTTCATCACACGCTTAGCACATTATTTGAACGGGTTTTAACCAGGAATAGCCTAACATTTGGATTTGGGCACTCGTCAATCATATTAAAAATTCATTGAATGCAAAGAAAATATGTCCGAAAATAAATATTTTATGCAATTTCTTTCAATGATGCGATTTACATATTAGAGACCAAAACAAGTAGCGACCTGTTCTTAGTCGTATATATGATGACAATAAAAAATATGACGTCAACAGTGACGCTAGCGGGAACTGGTGGCTGGTACTTCCGAGGCTTCCTGTGCCAGGTACGTTCTGCCATGGACAACGCCACAACAGTTGGAACACTATCCGACGATGACGCAAATCTCGAGTTCAAAACAAACTGTGGCCCGGTAAGTTAGTAACAGTGTGTAGGATGTATCTTTGGTATCAAACTTGATTAAGATATTCGACACCCACTATCATTATAACAAATATTTTTTTAACACTGAAAATATATTCCTGTTAAAAGTTCAAAGTAGCTGACTTGCTCTGAACTACATCTCTTGACCACGGACAGAACTTCAATGATAAAATAACTCCGTTTCAGAGCCTGACTGAATAACTGATTCACACATGTTCATTTATAAATTATTATTATACAAAACATGTATACATTATACGTTAGGATAGCTAGAATAAGGCCCATGACTCTCGTTCAAATTACCTCCATGTTTTGCACATGTTTGTTCAAATGTGGTTGAATGCGTTTTATTCACAGGGATCGATAACACATTCTGAGAGTAGTGACAAGACATTCGCGAAGTTCTTGTGGACTCCATCCAGTGAAACTTCAAATGTTCATATTGTGTTATGTTAGTTAAAAAACAAACAAGCAGTGATGAAATGTTTGCATACCTGTGCAAACTATTGGAGCCATTTGCCAGTCACCAATTTCGTGCCGTATGGCAAAATGACCAGTTAAAACAGAACATTAAACTTCTCCCGCTAAATGACGTAGTCTGCATCCACGATTTTTCCGAGAATTACCGGTAAGAAAATTTATTCCAGTAATTTGTCTATGTAAAAGAGTTTTCTAACACATATCATTACCATGTTGTTCATTTTATAAAAAATAATATCGCACACATACAAGGTGCTACGTATCGAACGCCGTCAAACACAATAAATGCAACAAAATAGCTGTAATATGGCTGTTTTATTCTTTTTGTATTTCATCTCCTATAGTTGAATTGATTTATTTGTATATCACTTTATAGAATATAACGTTTTTAATATTTTAAAAGAGTGGCAGCAAGAGACGAATTACAATCGGATTATTTCCAACGTATGGAGGTGACATTGCACGTGACGATACTTCACCGGCACGCGCTGTTAGAGGTGGACGGCAAGGAAAGTACAGACGACAATCCCGAGATCATATCCGAACAGTTTATAGTAATTAGCCCGGATGACAAACATGACCATCATTTCGTACATAGGTATCTATTTTAGTTTATCTTGCGTAAATTTATTGTGATGTAGATACGCTCATTTGCTGTTTCTTTTATTGTATTTTTTTTTTTATTATTGCCCTGTCACATGCAAAACAAGTTTGTACAATTTACATTCACTTCATAATTAATCAACATAATGTTTACATGAAAACTTAAGAATTCATTTTATAGGATGTCGTTATTTTGAAGTAAAGATAACAATTAAATATCGCCTTTTATTTAACAAAACATTTTAATTTTTCAGAGTACAATCCCTTATCCATGACTACCTTAAATCTATAGCCTATGAAACCAACACATTGCACGAATGGACCGACGGATGCCAAGCCCAGTATAAGTCGCGTAATTGTATGGGAGACTTCAGTTATGGGACAGACGACTTTGAGTACAAGCGGGTTATCAGAAACTTTTTTGAGACGTCTCACGCCAAAGGAATATCAAAATTCACAAATTATCGAACCGAATGACATTTTAACGGATGTAACACATTAATAAAATATACTTAAGGTAGTAATTAAAAATATAACATCTAAAAAGTTAATTTGCAATAAGCATGTATTAGATAAGAACACATCCGCAAGGCATCATAACCAAATGTTGCGTGCCAGATATATATAACAAATCGTTCTCATATGTGTCGCGTTCTGAGAAAACTGGACAAAATGCATGTGCGTAAATTGTTATCCTAGATTAGCCTGTGCAGTCCGCACAGGCTAATCAGGGACGACTATTTCCGCGTTTATGTCATTTTTCGTTTAAATGAAGTCTCTTCTTAGCGAAAATCCAGTTTAGGCGGAAAGTGTCTTCCCGGATTAGCCTATGCGGACTGCACAGGCTAAACTTGGATGGCACTTTACGCACAAGCATTTTGCCAAGTTTTCTCAGAACATGCCACATATTCTCATTTTTAATTGTGTAGGTTTTTTAAACGAGTTGTTTGTAATTTAGCTTTGGTTTTGGATTCAGGACCGAAGGATGCGGCGGGCGGTTTCATCAAGAGGCAACTTGACACGGCAATTCTACGCGGCAGAGCAAACATTCAGACGGCAAGGGATGTGTACGAATTCGCCAAGGAAACATTGTCTGTAACCGGACCATCTTCTAACTGTTCCAGACGGCTTTTCATGTATGCAGACGACATTGACAGGTCTAGAGACAGATACTTCAAACCAGTCAAGGAGAACAGAAGTGTACACCAAATCCTTTCCACCACAGAAACCGGAGTACTTAGAGTTTCTTCTCTATCTTGTTACAGTTGTGAACATTGCATCAACTCAAACTTTGACAGTTGTACCAATGCACAAAAGAAGACATGCAGGAATGTTGTTATGAAAAAATGTGGTAGTCGTACCGATGATAGTGACACGAGTGAAGATATTGTGTCTGAACCTTTTTCAGTTAAAGACTCTGTGAGAAATGGAAGCCTCGTTGTGGTTTTCATAGACGAAGTAAATGAAGACTATTACCTTTTCAGAGCTAACCAAGCCGCAGTTACGTTGGAGAAAAATGAACAAGACGATTGGGGAAGTGTATTCCCAAGATCTGCCGAAGTTATCACGGGCCATTACTATAAGAAATGCGGGCCCTTAAAGTTCAGTCTGATGAAGAACAAGTATGCTATTGTTAGTGTCAATTCAATTGTTTGTTTGCTAGAAACTGTAAAAGCATATGTGAAGGTCGCTATTCCTGAAAATGATCACGAACGTGTTTTGTCATGGATAGAAGAGTGCAATGAGAATTATGTTACACGGTAATTCCTCCAGACTTTGCTTTATAGCATATAATTATACTCGTGACTGAATTTAGTGTAAAGTTAATGATAACTACTCAAAATGTAAAAAAAAAGTATTTTCTAAATACACTTTAGAAGACTTTTCAGTGTAAATGTTTATAGTAGTTTCGTAAATTAAAAAGATATATATTTTTAATATAAAAGAATGGTACTCCCCGTGGGTATGTATATTTGAATTGAAATGTATGAAATATTGTTCTTATTTTTGGTTAAACAAGAAAACATGAATACCAGTATAATTGTTGTATCATTCTTTTTTAAATATAGAATATCAATTGATAATTATCTTCAATTATTTTTCAAATGATAGTTTGTTTCTAGATGTGTAATTTAATAATTTTATTAAACGAGTGAGTGCTTGAAGTTGTTATTCGTCATACTCGTATTGGGTATGTTAAGTGTATGAAAGTGATATTTGTTAACCAAAAATTGTACATACAATTTCATAATTTTATTTAAGCAAAGAGAATATAATTATGTTAACATGTAATAAAGATTCACATTCAGAGTTCATCATGCTTGTTACATTCTTTACATATACAAAAGACGAAATGAAAACGTAAAAATCTTACGTATTTGTAAAAATATCAAAAACGACGTCGTTTAAGTGTTACGTTTGTGTACCTCACCTTTTGACGTTACGTCTTAAGTAAACCAAACACACTATATAACTAGTTATTGTTTTCAAAATGTTGCATTTCTCTTTTTCATCTGTATACCTTGGTTAGTTACAAGCCATCACGCAACCTTGGTTCTACATATTTTCATTGCCATGTACATGTATGCACTTATTGGTTCATTAAACATTTTAAAATTGTTTATGAATAACATTTAATTATCGAGTCCGCATAAGGTCAGATTGATATTGCAGTCATAATGGCGGCTGAGTGTTTGAGTGCGTGTGCGTCTGCAGTCCGTCCATGCGATCTTTTCCAAAATGTTACTTAATCATTTTTCATGCAATTGAAGAATAATTTAAAATACAATACAGAAAATGTCGTAGATCGACGGAGAAAATATAAATCTTTAAGGACCGGGCCAGTACTACAATAAATAGCTGTATTGAATAAAGAAACTCAAAATGGCGGCTCAGTGTTTGAGTGCCCCATACGTTTTGTATTCCCCATAAGGTCTAAGGATTAACAAATAAATGCTCATCAATATGAGGCAGTGTGTTACACGCAAGAAACACGTGGCTTATTGCAATGTCAATATCAAACGACTGTCTTGAAGTATATACAAGTTTTAACCCATTTGTGCCTAGCGTCTAGAAAAAAAAGGCCTTGGAAAACAGTGTAGACCCAGATGAGACGCCGCATGGTGCGGCGTCTCATCAGGGTCTGCGCTGTTTGCTTAAAGGAATTTCTGTAAGAAACATTATAAATATAGAAATAAATATACTAGACATCCCTAATTTTGGAAATAAATTGATCCAATTTAGAAGGATGGTAGAGTCCACTGGACATAAATGGGTTAAATTTGGTTATGTTATATGCCTCTTTGCAGCTTAAGGTACATCACGTCAAATTGTTTGACTATGAATGTTTTTTTAATCGATACAACTAAATCCCCTTCTAACTAAAACAAGAATATACAACATCTTCAGTTTAACGTTGTGTCATCATTTTAACCAGTTAAATACGATACAGCAAAGTTGCCATGTTCGTGAAGTATCGGTCGTCAGAGTTTGAGCGACTGCACGACACGTCTAAGAGATCTTTGTCAAATGCCACTGATTACTGTTGATAATGCGTTCCCTCTTCCCCTGTCTTCACAGCTGTTCGGTGGTTAAGACGAAGGTAACATTCTGGGAGAAGGCCATCCACGCGGAGATCTCCTACGCCGGGCCTCCCTGCCGTTCAAGCGCTGCACGTGCCACACTCGCCTTCCTTGCGTCCTTCGGTGTTCTCATCGCATACGTCATATAAACAATCGCTTTCAAATGCAACGGCGTCAACGCCATGTGCCATAAAGGCTGATTTCGGGCAATTTGCCAGGTCTTTAATATTACTGTTAAATACATGTTTTTCGCATAGGTACCTTGTTGTAATCTTTTTTACAAAAATCTTATTTTCCACACACCTGCGAAAAATATTATTTAATTTGTCACATAAACATTTGATTTCTTAAAGCAAGACCGTACTTCCTTTATTGCTATTTGTAAAGCAATGAATACAATTTTCTAATTCATCGTATTGTAATGCTGCGGCATACACGCTATTCAACTAGAATCCGTTTCTTTTTGCGAAGCCATTGATTTCGTGCTTCGTTCACTAGTAGCTATGTATGAAGATGCAACCGTGATTTTTTTGCTTCTTATTGTTGTATTATGTCATTTGATTTTTATTGAACGACCACTTATTATTTTGTCATTTGCTGCCACACGGTATGTGTAATTTTTGAAAACTCGATACAAACATCTTTCATTAAATATATGCAGTGGCCTTATTTAGTCCTTCATTCAAATATAACTTTGTATTTATTCATATGTATCTGTCTTGCAAACATTATATTTAATCAGTTTTAATCGCATTTCATTGTGATGTATATTTTGTAATAAATAAATTTAATAGATACCATTTCGTTCGATTCATTTAAAAATGTATGTCCATGAAAATTGGGATCTACAAGATCAAAAATTCAAGAAAGCATTACATCTAGTAACATATCATTTATAATGTGATTCTAAATTTGAATTTTTTACCATCAAAACACACACAGAAACAGCAACAACAGGAAAAAACATCATAAACCAAACATTAGAACTTACAGTATTGTTAAGCAAAAAAATGTTGAGTAAAAGGGCGTTTATATTGATTGATGCTGATTGATTAAGAGTATTACAATTAATGAGTATGATGTTAAATGATGGTGATGATGAAGATGACATGAATGATGATGATAATGCTTATGCTTATGCTTATGCTGATGTTGATGATGATGATGATGATGATGATGATGATGATGATGATGATGATGATGATGATGATGATGATGATGATGATGATGATGATGTTTTTGATGATGATGATGATGATGATGATGATGATGATGTACTCAGCGGTTCGTGACCTCCATCGTGGTATATACACTATGCTAAAAACGAAGGGTGAAATTATGTGCGATCATTTTTTTTGTCATTGAAACGTTCATTTAAGGGGTGTTGCGGCAGTTTATTTAACCGAGGATATATTTATAGCAACACCGATGCTATTATCACAACCCAATAGTTTTGTTATCAGAATCATCACAAATTAATGACCGAGTAGGTTCATAATAGGTACTCAGTGGTTCGATCCCAGGTGCGGTTAACTTTTTTTAATTTTTTTTTTCTTTCTTTTATTTCATTCTTGTTTTTTTTCTTGAGCTCTTTAGTCCTGTTGTTTACATTAATAAATTTAAAGCATTTAATCACAAACTTCAAAACATGCCGAAATCTGTCAACAAGTCCCTGTTATTGATGATTAAGGTCGAGTTTGATACTGTATGGTCTTATGTTTGTGATTAAATATTGTATTAGTGTTGTGTTTTTTAGTAAGCCGTTGTGATCCCAATTAAGATTGTAAACAATATATAATGTTTATGCATATCTCTAACAGTCTATGTACCGGTACTTGGGTTTCGCCTAATTGCTGTATTGTAGGAAATTTGACATAGACGGTAGGGATAGTTAAACAAAAAAATCTCTGTTAAAAGTGCGGTGACCCCCTTTTTTTTTTTTGTTTTATGATAACAATACGTAGATGAACATATTTGAGCAGTTTCGCAAAAAGTTATTAGATAGAACTTTTTTAAATTCCATTTTTGTGGTTAAAATAGTAAAAAATTGACGTTTTTTTGGGTGACATAAAAATTATAAAAATTAAATTTCTTAAAATTTAACTTGTGTTCTCCATTTTTTGGTAGTTTGTGGTTTAATTAAATGGTATATGATATATATTAGCTTATATAATATCTACATGTTGCCAATTTCAGAGGTTATTAATCATTTTTATGCAATTAGAGATTCTTCAGTTTAATGAAAAAGTACATGTTATATAATGGCGAATAAAATCAAAGCAAGGCCGGTGACCCTATGTTTTTATTTCATTTTTCATATAGTATTTGTATGTAGTACTTGAATATAAATTTTGAGCAAAAGTTATTAGATGGAAAAAAATCAGCAAAACTGCAGCAACACCCCTTAAAGCAATAAAACATACAAAATATTTATATTTCTGTGACAATAAACGTCTTAAAGACATAAATGATGTGTCTCTCCAGGCCATTTTGCGATATTTACCCTCGAGTAAATATTGCCCTCAGACAAGTATGGACATCATCTGCTCATTATCTCAGAAGTACCAATTTTTTTAAGTTTAATGCGCTCTTAAATACTCCTCAGACTGGAAAAATATCACTGACTACCTGGAGTTATGATATGTATCATGCTTTCTCTGAAAGATCGCAGTAAAAGCGAACTGAAAAGGTACATTACTAGTATTAATCGGCCGGATAACTCTATAGTTAAATCCATCTGAATAGTGTTTGAAAAATGTCTTTAACTTGCGGGTGAATAATAAATTAATGAGCCCCTCAGAAGGACTTGTTCACATATTTTGGCATATTATTAGATATGCATTAAATTTATGGATTTAAACATCGGGATTAAATAGCTGCGGGATTAAATAGCTGCCGTATAAGAACAAGAACAGACAGCAAAAAAAAGAAAAAAAAAGAAAAAGAAAAAGGTATCAAATCGGGACCCAAATGAGTGTCAATTCGTAAAAATCTTTTAACAACACTGCCATCTTAACGATTACATGGAGTTTTGTAAGCAAAAGTCAGCTAACGGCACAGACTTGTGGAAGATAAAAGCGAAGCTTAAACAAGGGTGAGTTTATTTAACTCAAAAACAGCGAACAGGATTTTATATTTCATTCTACGAAATGTTTGATAAAATGTTTTACATTTATATTCATGTATATAGTAGTTAATGCACACAATTTATTTAGAAACGACAAAAAGTTAAAACACTATATTTGTCTAAGAAATTACGCTTGTACTTCTCGTTATCTTTTTACTTTTAACATAAAACGGTTTCTGTCAGATAACTGTCAGATAAGAAACATATGATTAATGAGCCTGGCATTTGACGATATATTCTACTTGTAAAAGCTCAATAAACTCTGTAAATCATAAATTATTTTTGTGCACCTGATTAGAGATTGACAAGTCTAATATCGCCCTGACACCCTGGATACTACTGGACACCCTTTAAAATTATAGAAAGCTTTGGTTTTAACGTATAACTTAAGTTTTACCCTTAAAGTAATCAGTTAAGTTATTTCAGTAAACATGTGAAATAGTAAACATACATTTTGTAAAATGGTTTATAGACTAGTCTATGTTTTAAGAAGCAAGTGGTATTTTAATGTATTAACAATATTGACAAGTGTAAATAATACCACATAGTCTTAGATATAATAACTTATTTTAATAGAAGTAAATTTTAACCATGTGGCAGTAAATTGATAGTCGATAATTGTAAATGTATATAATTATATAGTCTCTTATAAATCATATTATGATTGGTCGCATACATGTAACTGTACTTTTTATATATTTTTATCTGTATATGTATTGCGAATGAGACCCTTATAAAACATACATTTAAGAGCGCTATGAAACGCGAAACTGGTCATACAATTTCTGAGCTGTGTAAACATCCCAGAATGCCCAACTCATTATTTGGGTCTTCGGGACTTCAAACAATTTTATCTGGTAACAATGAAATGAGTAAGAAATGTTCAACATTGAATTAGCATTATTTGCCATAAGTGTGCATTAAATTAGCTTTACTGCAATTTGACTAAGTAATGCATTAAATTAAACATTATTTTATTCATGTGCTGATGACTACAGAGGTTAACTGTATCAATATATGTGATGTGCAAAATTAATCACTGTTCACTACATTTTGTATTTTAATTACAAAGTATAGAATTTTGTTTCAGCATAAGTAACTATTAACTGTAAAAGGTCAATTCTAGGTACATGTCACAGTTGCACTTGATAAACATCAACTGTTCAAACAAGTTTTAACATTGGATGTTTTTTTGTGCAATTTTACAAAATATGCAATGCATAGATTTTATACAGGCTTTGCCAGGTAAAGGGTTAATATTGAAATGGAGCGTTTTCATGTCAAGAATTTTCAGGAATTGAAATCTGTCGTAAAGATTAAAATGTAAATTTGCAAATGTCAGTAAATTATTAATATATTATCATGGCAATTTCATCAGCTTGACTAAGTAACAACTAGATAATATTCCATGGACTTAATACATAACTAGCATTATTAAATTCAAGTACAGTAAAAGTTATGCTTTGTATTTACACTTCTCAAGCTGTTTATTACACCCATTTGACAAAGAAATATATTTGCATAGATACAGGTTACAGATTTAATCAATCTTTACCATTTCTCAGCGTAAGAAGTTGACCTATTTTCATATTTAATAAATAATAATTTAATGTTGTTAACTATATGCCCGGAGTGTTAGCTATAGGCCCGATGTGTTGGCTATATGCCCGGTTTGTTGGCTATAGGCACGGTGTGTTGGCTGTAGGTCCAGTGTGTTGGCTATAGGTCCAGTGTGTTGGCTATAGGCCCGGTGTGTTGGCTGTAGGTCTGGTGATTTGGCTGTATTCCCGGTGAGTTGGCTGTAGGTCCGGTGTGTTGGCTATAGGCCAGGTGAGTTGGATGTAGGCCCGGTGAGTTGGCTGTAGGCCCGGTGTGTTGGCTATAGGCCCGGTGAGTTGGCTGTTGGTCCGGTGTGTTGGCTGTAGGCCCGTCCAGTTGGCTGTAAGTACGGTGTGTTGGATGTAGGCCCGGTGAGTTGGCTGTATGTTCGGTGTGTTGACTGTAGGCCTAGTGAGTTGGCTGTAGGTCCGGTGAGTTGGCTATAGATAGGTCCGTTGATTTGGCTGTAGGCCTAGTGTGTTGGCTGTAAGTCCGGTGTTCCGGCTATTGGTCCGGTGATTTGGCTGTAGGCCCAGTGAGTTGGCTGTAGGTCCGGTGTGTTGGTTGTCGGCCCGGTCAGTTGGCTGTAGGCCCGGTGAGTTTGCTGTAAGTCCGTGGTTTTTGGCTATAGGCCCGGTGAGTTGACCGTATCTCCGGTGTGTTGGCAATAGGCTCGGTGAGTTGGCTATAGGTCCGCTGAGTTGTCCGGTGATTTTGCTGCAGGCCCAGTAAGTTGGCTGTATGTCCGTTGAACTGGCTGTAGGCCCGGTGAGTTAGCCATTGGCCCGGTGAGTTGGCTGTAGGCCCGGTGTATTGGCTATAGGTCCGGTGAGTTGGCTAAAGGTCCGGTGAGTTGGCTGTAGGCCCGGTGTGTTGGCAATAGACACGGTGAGTTGGCTATAGGTCCGCTGAGTTGGCTTCAGTCCCGGAGAGTTGGTTATAGGTCCGATGATTTGGCTGATGGCCCGGTGAGTTGGCTGTAGGCCCGATGAGTTGGCTACAGGGCCGGTGAGATTGTTGTAGGTCACATGCACTTCCCACCTCACCAACACATGGGGCTGGTCACATGCACCGCCCACCTCCCCAACACACGGGGCTGGTCACATGCACCGCCCACCTCCCAAACTCACAGGGCAGGTCACATGCACCGCCCGCCTCACCAACACACGGGGCTGGTCACATGCACCGCCCACCTCCCCAACTCACAGGGCAGGTCACATGCACCGCCCACCTCCCCAACTCACAGGGCAGATCACATGCACTGTCCACCTCCCCAACACACGGGGCTGTTCACATAAACCGCCCACCTCCCCAACACACGGCTCCGCTACTGTCATTACATTGTACTTGAAGAAAAAGCTTTTAATGTTATATCAGCTGAGTTTGAAAATGGTCTGTTTTAAAACCTGGCAATCAGGGAATGGTGCAGTTTACCTAATATGACTGGAGAGAATGTTTTTGAACACTGGAACAGTCATATTTTTCATCAATCCTTATAAAACTTGGTCGGAACATTTTATTTATTTATACTTTGCAGTAGGTTAAAAATGTTACCTAGCATTTTAATAAACATGACGCCTAGGGTTAAGAATGTTAGTGACATGTTGTAACAGCTTGTTAAATTAATTGAAATCAACCAAGTGTAACAGGCATGATAGTGTGGGTCCGTACTCCTTGCTATGACTTTTTATCTGCTCACCGAATGAGCTTGTGTAACAGGCATGATAGTTTAAGTCTGTACTCCTTGGTATGACTATGTATCTGCTCACAGAATGAGCAATTCCATCATCAGTCGGTGCATTAGTCCATGATGTTTAGTCCTGTGCTGCATGTTTCTATTAGTGGGGCCACCATATTAGAAGACACATTTATAGTTTTGTTATAATTTCTTACTAATTTATTTTTTTGATACATTTCAGCCATCTGAACACATGAAAGGTCCTCCAAAGAGTGCAAGACATAAAGACCACAAGGTTCACTTTGGATGACGTCATTTCAAAGAGGAAAAAAAATGGCAAATGATGCTATAAACAAGTGAAATCAGTGAAACAAGCTGGAGTTGTCAGAACAATTACTTGTTCTATTGAAGAAACCCAGAATGTTGACTCTTTGCTTGAGTTAGGGTAAAAGCTCTTCTTTCCTGAGGGGAAGAGCCAGAATGGTTCACTGAAAGACATGGAGGTTCATTTATCTCAGTATGATGGAACCGAAGTAATGGAATTCAAAGACAGAAATGGAAATAAATGTTCCTATCAAGACTTTTTGAAATCATATGGAATGTTTGCATCCCAATACTACCTATACATTAAAGAGACTGTCCACTAGATAAAGCGTCGCGCGACGCGAAACGATATTTTGGGAACCTACGAGGATTGCTAATATAGCTTAAAAATACATCCGCCTTAAACATGAGCGTCCGTGGTCGAGTGGTCTAAACAGGTAGCTTTTTACTCTAGGACTCCAGGAATCCGGGGGTCAGTGGTTCGAGCCCTGTTGAGGGTTGCTTTTTTTCCTTTTTTTAAATTGTATTATTGTTTTTTTTACTGGAGATTTTTAGTTCAAATGTTTAAAGTTATCAATATAAAGCATTTAAAGCATTTAATGACAAGCTTCAATACATGCCAAAATCTAGTGGACAGTCCCTTTAAAACTAAGTGTAAGAAAAGTGAACACCCAACTGAATTAAGTTCTTCTAAACAGGATAAAAAACAAGTTATGTTTGATACTGTTAGAAATGATGGGAACGAAAATGAAGACATTGTCACTAAACAGTGCTTAGAAGAAAAAGGTATTCGTCTTGTAAACAATCGAATACCTAACAAAGTGCTCATTAATTACACATGCACCCATCAGTCTGCTTATAGTGATAACTGGACATCTATTAGTGCTTATTCCATAGATACGTGTGAAAAAATACTCTATGAAGATACTGATGATGCTAACGATATTTTTGAAGAGTTCGTACCTTCTTTCATTCAAATTGGAGATGTATGTTATTTCAATAAATATGAAAACGAGTTTTCATTTCCCCAATGCCAACAATTTGAAAGCTTTGTTGTACATGTCCCCGCTGAGATTTGTGGGACTGGAACAATGGGAAGTCATTGATTGTGGAAGTGCTGACAACCAAACATGGACTGGGTGAATGTAACTATACCTGGAAATACAATGATGAATGCATCTATACAGGACCTTATAGATGTATGATGAGAATAGTGGAGCCAGGTTCATACAATGTCACAATTGAACATGAAGGATGCTTATATACTTTTGACCCACCCATTTCTGTGTCAAGGTCAAGTACAAATGTGAAAGAAGTGAGTCCTTCAAATGTACAGAATCTTGAGCACAATGTTCAACAAGTGCAACCGTTAGATGTACAGAATTCTGAGCAAAATGTGGAACAAATTATGCCTTTAGAAGTGCATAATCCGAAGCAAAATGTTAAGCAAATTGTGACTTAAGAAGTACTGAATTCTGAGCAAAATGTGAAGCAAATTTTGCCTTGGAAGTACCGAAGCCTAAGCAAAATGTGGAACAATGTGTGCCTTTAGAAGTGCAAAATCCTGAGCAAAATGAAAAGAAAATTGTGACTTTAAAAGTACAGAATTCTGAGCAAAATGTGAAGCAAATTTTGATTTTGGAAGTACCGAAGCCTGAGCAAAATGTGAAGCGAATTGTGCCTTTAGAAGTGCAGAATCCTGCGCAAAATGTGAAGCAAATTGGGCCTTTAGAGATACAGAGTCATGAGCAAGATGTGTAACAAATTTGGCCTTTAGTGATACAGAGTCATAAGCTTAATTCGAAACAAATAGTGTTTGTAGAGCATCAAGAGCCAAATGTGAATCAAAAGAGCCCTTTAGGAGAACAGGGTAATGAGAAAAATGTGTATTTAGATAGTTGCGTAACTGAAATACTTGGAAAGAGAACGGAGAATAGAGAATTGCAAGTGGATATGGAAAAGTCTGAGCCTCCAAGTAAAAAAAAAGTCAAAGTCATTTGATGAATTGCATGTGGATCATTTGAATATTCCATTTGAAAACTTTGAACTTCTTTAAAAGATTGGCGAAGGGGGATTTGGAGAAGTGCTGCGAGGCAATTACCTTGGTACAAGTATTGATGTAAAAAAACAGAAACTTAAGCGAATGAAATTAGTAAAACAGTCAGTGTTAAGGGAAGTTGAAATTAATAGCCATATCAGACATCCGAATATTGTTTTGCTTATGGGATATTCCATTAATGCTAACCACCTTTACATACTCACCGAACTGATACAGGGTCCTAACCTAGATGACCTGTTGTTTGGAGAAGGGGAGCATACTTTTCAAATGAGTCAGAAACATCACATTGCTTAACAAGTTTCGCAAGGAATCGCCTACCTCCATAACAAAAATCCGGTGATACTTCATAGAGATAACAAACCAGAGAATAAATTGCTATCACCAAAGTTTGACACAGCTTAAGTGTGCGACTTAGGATTATCCAAATTGGAAACTCTGAACGCAATGCATTCAACAATTCTTCAAAAGAATGAGATGCAACCAGGTACTCCGGCATACCAGGCATCGGAAATTCTTGTAAATCTGTTGTCTGCTATACCACCGTCAGACATTAGGAGTATGTCCTGCACCTTTGCTGACTTCTACACAGAAAAAGAGATATGGGATACTTCAAATATGGATGAAGATGATGCAAGTTCTATTGAGACCATAGCCAATGCCATGAGAGAGAAAGAGGTTCCTCATAGCTTAGTTTGTTTGAACACTCAAAAAAATGGTTCCATGTAATGTAAGGACATTCATAACAGAAGGCTTACAGTATGAGATAGCCTTGCGTTCTACAGTCATTCAACTTTGCAGTGCCTATAGAGAAGTTACAGGGGAAGTGAAGAACTAAAATAATTTTTACCCTAAGGGTGACCTTCTTCGTTTAACTACAGATTTTGGTCTTTAGATTTCTCAACCTCAATATTCATTAGAATTAATCATTAAGATAATTAAAAACCCCAAACTTCTGACTTTAACGCAATACAACTTTAAAGCATGGATGCTAAAATTTTGCCAGTTAAAACTACAGCAGCATGCCAAACACCCATTCAGTCTTCCGGTTTAAATGTGCTAGAAAGCTCAAATGCAAAGAGCAGTCAAGAGCAAATATTTCTGAAAAGAGAAAACCCCATATGAGAAAATGGATGAAAGCAAAACGTGACAGCAGTAGATATCCGCCAAATGTGTAAAGCTGATAAGGAGGATTTAACAAAACAGCTGACTGTCACTGATGCTCATTATAACTCAGGAGCTAGAGGTCCTGTTTCTGATGGAATACAAGTCAGTCCTGATGTTAGAAATAACAAAAAGACCATTGATTCTTACACAGTTGTCGAAAAAAAAGGAAAAAGAAAACATATTATCACCGTCTATCATCACCACCGGAAATAGCATACCAGCGAAAGCGAAAGTAACGAAACCAACCATGGAGAGCAGTGAGTATTTACCTAAATTCTCTAATAATTACTCGCGCTGGATAACCATGTGTATCTATATTGCAATTCGTATTGATGAAGCGTTATTTACACAAATTTATGACTGCTTGGTACCGGTTTGAAATTGGTACTTATCGAAGAAACAGCTTTTCATTTATGATTACATAGTTTGTCATCGCGCATGGGGTTGATTTCTTATTCTTATAGGCACTATATACCATCTAAACGCTATTTCTGATCTTGGTTTGATTATTGTTCGTGGAAATATATTAAACTAAAATAACTGTAGTGTACGGCGAATAGTTGTTTATGGCAAAATTCGTGTACGGCGAATAGCTAAAGTCGTGTACGGCGAATAGCTGCCGCGTTTTGGCATTTTAACACTAGTCTGATAACTAATTATAATCAAATACATAGTATAGTGAAAACATTCCCTTGAATGTTAATTCATTTGAATGTTTAACCCATTTTACCACGCCTATGCATTAAACTGCTATTTGTTTAGTGGTTGCAAATACCATTTTCAGGCGAAAACTCAGAAATGGATGAGTCGCTGGATGTTTCTGGGCTTGAAGAGAGCATGTGCATTTGCAGTGCATTCGTGTCAGTGTGGGTATTACTCCACTGACAAGTCAAACTATAATAACCACGTTAAACGATGCAGATGGCATACACCTGGACCACGAACAAGCACTCCTGCAAAGCAGCATACCATTGCCCAGGCGAGTACAAGCACATCTGTAAGTGAAGTACAGCAACAAACATGCAAGGATATGATTCCGTCGAAACCTCTGTTGATGTGTGAAACGTGCGGCAAAAACTATAAAACTAAATATGGTCTAAATTTACACATTAAATCTAAACACAGTAACAGCTTCAACCACAAATGTTGTTTGTGTGAAAAGACCTTCAATCAAAGTGGGCAGTATAGGTTTCACTGCGCAACACACCTGAATGTATCGATAGACAAATGTGCTCATTGTAAATCATCATTCTCATCTCATGGATCATTGAGTTGTCATTTAAAGACATGCATAAAAACGAGGACTCCTTTGAAAGGTTTAAATGTGATAAGTGTGATGCGACGTTCCCTCATAGGTATCGACTTCGATATCACCAGCGCAAAAAGTATGAGGAGAAGCGCTACACATGTGAGGGCTGCAGTAAGACATTTGCCTGGAGATCCAGTCTTAAAGTTCACTTTAAGCACTGTCCCTCGAACGTGGCTTAAATATTGTTTTGACATGGGGGTAACCTGTAGGTGTGAATGAGCATTACCTCTATACTTTATTTGTATGTGTTAAACATCAGGGAATGTCATCAGTTTAATCAGTATTATTCACCATTATATATCATTTCTTTTTATCTTCTAGTCATCAGACAATATGACAAGAGTTATATGTCCTTAACAACCTATTTTTATTTATTTTTCTATTTTTGTTTTTAGTTTTGTTTTGTTTTGGTCATGAAGTTATAGAGATCTCTAGCTTTGCCCCCACTGAAGGGCCATTTCTGAATGGCTCTGCAATTTTCACTCGACCAACATGCGGAGAGAGTAGAAAATTGTCCAACTGTGATCCTTTTATTGAACTTTAGATTATTTAACCTGTTGTATAGTTAACATATTGAATTCATGTATGTGCATTTTTATGCCCCTTCTTCATAGAAGAGGGGGTATATTGTTTTTGGCCTGTCTATCTGGCATTGTGTGTGTTTGTCTTTCTGTGTGTCTGTCTTTCTGTGGGTCTGTCCCGAAACTTTAACCTAGGTTAAAGTTTGGTCATAACTTTTGCAATATTGAAGATAGCAACTTGATATTTGGCATGCATGTGTATATCATAAAGCTGCACATTTGGAGTGGTGAAAGGTCAAGGTCAAGGCAATCCTTCAAGGTCAAACGTCAAAAAACAAAATCCAAGGGAAGTAACAAGCTTTAACGGGATATAATTTCTATAACTGCCAGTGATACTTTAAATTGATCGCACTGTATATGTTGGAATGGAATCATTGGGCAGCCATCTTTCGATCTCGAGACGAACTCTGTGCACTGCGGCCTCTGTTATACCACTCTATTAGAAAACGTGTAAGCGACAATTTACTTGTATAGTACCGTACCACGCCTGCATGCTACTTCTACATTTTGTTTAACTATCTCCCAAAATGTATAATATGTATAACGCTACATAATTATTGGATTTTTTTTTTNTTAAGAATGTTAGGCTTGTACTGGCCTTGTTTGCAATATTTTGCTCAATATTCGGAAGTATTGCTATCAGCATTAACATGTCCATGTAATATTAAATAAGTGAATCTCAAAAAACATTACATTTTACTTCAGGGAATGAACATTTTATACATGTATGTATTTTAGCTTGTTTGATTGTTGTTTCAAATTATCAGTATTATGTTCTCTTCTAGTAAAAAGAAGAACCATGTCCTTACACATGATTGTTTGCAATATTGTCATTGAAGTACATTTAATTTAATTTCACCATCCATTTGCTGGTTTGCTGTAAGATGTTATTGTTAAATATATTTGAAACTGTACCGAATGATATTGTTTTGTAAATACAATATAGGCAATAGTATGCTCATTATTTGCATTTTATTTTCATCAGCATTAACTCGTCCAGGTATAAATATTTAATAAAGTTAATCTATATATATATATGTGTGTGTGTGTGTGTGTGTGTGTGTGTGTGTGTGTGATGCCCAAGGCACATCATCTAGTAGAAGTGAAAAATTTTGCCATGTTATATGAAAATCCTATCATCACTGACTAATATTCGAGACACGATACATTACACTGCAATTTGACCTTTGACCTCTAAGTGTGACATTGACCTTGGACCTTCAAACTTTGTGAGTAAATGCACTTTCACGAGTTCTACCACATCCATTATCATTTTTAAAAGTCAAAAGGTCAAGGTCACTGTGACAATAAGGGCAAAGTCTTTAAATGAGCGTTTTATCTGTGTGCTTTGACCTAAAACCTTCATACTTTCTAATAACGATTTTTTTCCTAAAAAAAAACTGCTTTACTGTTACACGTACTACATTCCGTATTCTCCGACCACCGTTCGATATCAAAATAAATAAGTTTTGGGCACATAAAACAACGCCGTGAAAATGGGCGAACATTCATGTAATTCTTGTATTTACTATACGCAAAACACAAATAAATGTATCAAAGTCTTAATTGTCAATGAGATCAGCATGATTGAAATATTTATTGCGAATACATGTATTTGCAACATGCATAAGTACGCTACTTCTATAACGTTCAGCCATTTTATTGAATTTGAGACGCTGACAGTAACAAAAGTTGTGTATATTAACATAAGAATAATATTATAATTTTACAGAAAAAGAAAAAAAATCACTGTCATTTTACATGAAGATAGTCCATATGAGTTCCTTAGAAAAAGGCTGCCGCTATTTATCTTCCTAGCATGTTCTCACATGAGTATCGGTTTCTCCACTGGATGGCAGACCACTCGGTGCAGTAGTAGCTATGCAAGGCAGTATCAGCGTCATGTGGCATTTGCAAATCCGGTTTCAGGAGTTGAGCCAATTCTTTAAAGTCTTTAATTTTTGTTCTTCGGAATGGAGTACATTCGTTGACAGCAAATTGCGTCTTGTATATCAACATGTGTGCCGAAATCTTGGCTATCAAATAGTTCTGGTAAATAGAACATTACGTCAGGTTTTCCATAATTGAGCTCGTTATTTTGTTGGTGTCTAATCGTGTGAGTATTCCAACTTTAAGCAATTCTATCAAGGTGTGTTTGAAATAGATCCATGAAGAAATTTCAGATTAACAGAATGGATTGGGTCGAGTTCATCATAGCGTCCAAAATCACACAAGTCTTTAAAGAAGCTCAGCCACCACTGTAAACCTTGTTGTCGTAAAGAGCCCCACCAACGTTCAATTCGCTGATTAGATGTTCTTTTACCAATAATAACACTTCTGTGTTTTGCGAAGGCGTCAGATGCATTGTACCAAAAAAACTGTTGTTAAAGGCATACATCAGTGTTTTCTGTTCCAGCATCACAGCGTATAATACGAGGTGCCTTTTCAATTGACTTCAGGGAATCTAAAAAATACTTCGAAATGAGTTTTGGATTATTGTTTGTATCTGATAGCTCTAGCCAGATTAGTGTTCTACTAAAACCATCAATAGCACCATGGATACAAAATCCGAAGGGTTTTAACTTGTCGTAGCCATCATAATGACAGACATAGTTGGGGCCTTTCGCACAATAAACTCGCCTCTTGAGACGATGGGCTGTTCTCAGGTGAGTGCCTTTAGGATCTAAAATCTTCATTACCTTCATAACTTCCTGATGAGTTGTCTTCACAAGTTCACATTATGATTAACTCGAAGCCGTTGCCACATAGATCTATAACCCAGAGTTTGTCAACAAGTGTTCAACTCTTTTTGAATGGTATCAATAACTGTATCAAATGTCGGGTAGGTCTGTAATACCCGACGTTTCAGGGTAAACTTCTTTAGGATTCTATATAATTGCCGCATTGACAACAAAATCCCATGTCTATTTAATACAAATCCTAGAATCTCGCTGTATTTGAAACATAGTTTGAAATATTCAATAATAAGTTCAGATCTCTGATTCAAAGTTTTCTTTGGCAAATAAATTGGTACAACACATATCACCACGTCAAAAAGCGCCAAAATTATTACTACTATGAGCCCAATCGTCATTTTTATTTCCGTTACGAGTCGATATCTTTAAAAATAAAAATAAAACATAAAAATAGTGTGAACAGTCAGGATAATGTATACAAATTACAAGATGATTTCTGGTATTATATGATCTTGTATAGTGTAAATGAATATTTTAAATAAAATGTTGATGATTTTTGTGTGTTTCAAACTTGAACACGCATGTCATGGGTTTGCTTTGGATAATATATGACATAATATATTTAAGACTGATAGTGCAGAAAGGTTGGGGCTTATAGACACTCACTTGAATATCTTACAGGATAGGTGTTTAGTTTCTTGACAAGTGAAAAACCAGCTAGCCCAAACCTAGCAGAGTTTAAAACTGGAATTCTAGCGAATCCTCCAATCACAAGTGAAATGTGTAAACCACTCTGTCACTCTGCTACCCCGATCTTTGTTTTTTCGGCGACACTATTCGCAACATAATTAATGGGAATATATATTGAAAAATACATCGACCCTTGAATGTATCAAATGGTATATTAATATAGAGAATAATGACAGCTTTCGCAATCGCCATTGAAATAATAACTTTTAAGAGAATCTACACGTGAGAGGGCTTTGAATAACACTTACATTTTAAATAAGACCACACAGTCGACAATACGAGTTGCTCATTAGCCTTTCTGTCGCAGCTAACCAAGATGATAAGATATGATTTTAGAAAAGACTATGTTAGAAAGTACCTTAATTTAATAAGAAAAATGTTCTAGAATATAAAGCGTTTTTGTCTGTCATATTGCGTGAAAAAAAAATGCGCCGAATTATGTCACAAGTCACAAGTCGAAAGTCATAAGTCACAAGTCAAAAGTCACAAGTCAAAAGTCATAACTCACAAATCAAAAGGGCAGGTTTATGCTTCCATTCTTTAACACCCGGCCTGCTCCTTCGGCTAATGCTTGATTTTTAAGATCATAATTATTTGTCTCGCGAAAGATTGTGCAAAGATATGAGTTTCTGTTGACCGTTTCCATGGCTTTATGCCATATCCGAAACTTCTGTCATTTCGTGGACGTCTGTTTTCTTACGAAAGTGCACTTCGATGTCGGTGTGTTAATCAAAGAGTACACTCGGTGTGTTTAATCAATTTGTAAATGGACAAAGTACTATAAAACCTCCATTTACATATACCTGTTTAGTATCGTATTGGCACACAATTGTTTTAGCTGGTTCGATCCTTTTAGTTGGAAAAAATATTTGAAAAAGTTTAGAGCAAATAAAAACATCAAATTATTCCACGGTCCAATTATAATGATTGACAGCTATATACAATTCAAAACACTTTCAATAGCTCAACAAATACATTGTCATACCAGTGAACTTCTGTACGTCAACTAATCCCGATCCAATTATAACATGATTTGGTATTCAAATATTTGTATATTTACTTTTAAGTACAATACTCTTCAATAGTATATTTCAGTCTGATTTATGCTAATAATTTCTAGACTGTCAGGTCAATGAGGTCGACCTATACCAGTCCGTCTATGTCAGGCTATGTATCGCCTTCAGATTTTCAACACTCCGTTTGAATACGCTGCGGACACGGACACAGCGATAACACAAACGATTTTAAAATATCATGGTATTAAAATACATATATTAGCTTTTATATCATCAACGATGTTAATATCTTCAGTGTCTATGAACTCATGTTGGGTTATGATGGACAATTCGTCTAAAGTATTTCTAAGTTAAGCAGGACTCTTTTCAGACACGTATGGCATTTTTTATCTTAAATCTATTTAATATGGTACTATATTACATATAACAGAATCACCATCTTTAGTCTCACCATTTTTTCATGGTTTTGCATGTGTTTAATAAGACCAGAAAATGGTAGGTTTCAATCGATAAAAAAAAACGGAAACTATTTGATAATTAGGTATTAAACTTTTATATAATCACGTTAAGGACAAGTGCCAGGTTCATCTTAGCGCGCTAGAAAGTTATTAACGCGACAATCCGAGTACCGCAAAATAAACACGTGTCTGGGCTCTATGCTTATATAGCGATGAGAAATGTGTGCGTTTTGTGATTCGTGACCACGATAGACTTTCGGCATAAGTCACTTGCCATAAATAAAGGACCAACTAATTGTTTATAATAATATTTCAATACTGCTCCAGCAGCTGGAGTTTCACTTCTTTATATTGTATAACATGTGGTCCCGACTAGTCACTTCGAACGGTCTTATGGACGTATAGGGTCTTGAACAAAAGTTATTAAGTAGTTTTGGACGCGAAATAGAAAACAAATATACGCATGTAACCTCTCGGGAACGTACAGTTTACATGTTTTATGGACAACACATTTCAAATGTAAAAAAATATAACGTCGTCGGCTCATTTTTTTAATGTGTATTCGAGACCTTAAACTACTTCATGCATGGTTTACGCCTGCGAAGTTGAAATGTTAGAAGTCCAATTCTAGTTAATGTTTGATAATTCATGCGTTTTTTGTTTCATTCAAAACATTGTTGTCACTGACTACCCAGTGCACACATTTGTCTGTGCAATCGTTCCTTTCATAAGCAAGATCTTGGATTATAATGACATAGTTAATATTTTTCAGTTTTCCCAATACCCATTAATTTTATAACACCGTTCGCGATTATTATGGGCACCTCACTTGATTTAAAAGTAAGTAAACGTTATTCCTTGCCTAGTTGCCACTTATTCGTAGCGTTAAAAAAGCATGCACAACCTATAGCAGATTTAGAAACATATCTAGGATGTGTCTTTGGGCTTCAAAGAATCCGTCCAGAAATATTCACTTAATTTTTACAATTTGTACAAATCATTTCTTATGAACATTTTATCGATCCAAATGTAGAATACAACGAACCGGAATCGGTGAAATACTAACGATTTTGTAACTTTTCTAACGTTTGTATTTTGTTTGCGACATCTTGCGTAGCTTTGTTTTGATTCATTACGTATACTACATTTATCGTTATTATAGATTGTAACGGAATAGCACATGTGAGTATTCGACGATGGAATGCTCAGGCTACCAATGATGGAATAAATCCACATGTACATTTACTACAAAGTATGTACACTGATTAAACATTGACCGACTCGACGGCAAATGGACATCTGAACTCGACATGAAAGGTTCTATCAAGTGACAGAGTTGGAACCCTGTCGGTGTGTAATTTCGTTAATATGTCTGTACGATTGTTCCTTACTTGTATTTTTGTTTTGTATTTATCAATGAATTGTCTGATTTAAAATAAGTAGTAAGTTAATACTTTCTCTTAACAACACAAAATAGAATTTCAAAGAGTTTTTTCATTGATCAGTTATCACATATTGAAGACCATTTTCTACTTTGTTCCTTTTTAAACCAAAAGCGAACATATCAATTACCCATTTGAGACTGCAAGAAGGCTATTTGTTACTGGTTTCATTTTTTATATTAAATAATCCTTATATTATATAAAATGACTGCAGTGTTCATATTATATTAAATCAGTGTTAACGAACGAGATTTGGTTAATGCCAGACCTATACTACTGTATAATAAAGGTAATATCGTATTCCAGAATAATTCATACATAGCGCCTTAGCTTATTATTCTAGTTTAAATAGAGCGTCCCAGCTTTTCAAGTGTTCTATATACCGCCATTGATTGCTCTATTTTCCAATTCGGTGCATTAATATAATTAATACCGTGACGTCACTAGGATAATATAAGTTCAGAAGCACTTGGTTTGTATTAGTTCAGAAGCGATATCTGTGGACACAAATAATTTCGGTGCTTCTCCTGTCCTGTAAGATAACGTGGTTACGCTACACGGATTGTTTGGGGTAGGTGAATTATAATTATATTTTATAAAATATTGTCATAAATTGCACACTGTGCTTTATTTATTAAACTGGACTGCCTTTCGCCGTTTCGGATCAAGGTCTGAATAAGTGTATTTTCTTTCTAACGATGTGTGTTTGCATTATAATTATCTTGCCGTCACTTGAATCCTTACAATTAAAACGGCACTGTAAAGTCTATATCTAGATAAGGTTATTTAATGTTAACTGCTTTATAAGATCGATACACAAACTTGTGCATTTGTGTGCGTATTGGAATATGGAGCTATTGTATTTTAAACTAGGTATTAATAGCAGTAAACAGCACTGTGTGGAATTGGACCTAGTCAGATATATGGTTTACCCTTTGGGTCAAAAGTACATACACTCACTTCAGCTATACATACACGGTACCGCAGTCATAAAATTGTAATTATGCATAGGATTTAGGCTTAGGACTGTTGTTTTTATGCACACAAAAGCGCCGTAAAAAATAAAACAGCGGAAATATCCCTAATGTTATTGAATGAATTTCTTGGTTTACAAATAGCTTTCTACCTTTATCTCTTGTGGAACCTATTTCGCCAAAATATGTTTCTTAAGCTGAGAATACACGGTGCCTACACCACGTGACTTTTTAAGATCTGTGTTGGGAGAATAAAGCGCGACCCAGTTAACATTTGTTTGGGTGTCTTGTTAAATATTTCACCATTTTTTAATGGGATAAAGTGGAGAGCCCGCTATTCGTGAGAGTTTTCTATTGCTATCATGATTTTTTTAAACAAATTAAGTATGTTTTCAGTAAAGTGCAACCGCGAGTTTGATCGGTTAGAAAAAATGTCGGATCAGTGTGGGGACTTCATATTACAAACGCGCGGTGGTACTTTACTGAAAAAAATACTTTTTTGTTTAAAACAAAAACATGAAAACTCTCACGAATGAGCAGGCACTGTGAACAGCGATGGAGAAATTACCCCGTAGGCTACCAACGTGTTCAGCCGTTTAATCCAATAATGGTAAAATCCTCTATTCATTATGAACATTTAAAATAGTAAATATTATAGTGAAAAGCATGTTGGGCGGTTTCTTTGGTTGTTTACATGTTAGAACGATATGTTGTTTTCGTTGTTAGTGGTGGTGATGTTGATTAATTTGTTAGGTTTGTCTTGTTATTAACAATAAAACGAATGCTGAGTTTACTTTAAACAATTGGACAGAAAAATAATGTGTATAGTTGAGTATGAAGACAATGTACTGCTGTATAAGTCTGAATAAAATGTCTGTTTTTCTGTCTGTTTTATCTAATTTTTTCTGCTTATTAAAGTGATAAAAAAATAAATAAAAAATGAACTTAAGTTTACAAACAATTTACTAAATGTGTACATCGTTTGATTTTTATTCGATTGACCTCTTCTGTTTGTCTGATAACTGTACTGTTATATAAAATAAAGTATCTTCTTTTTTTTAAGGCAAAGATGGATATTTTGGTAGTCGTGTTGGCACTTATTGCATTGGCGTCTCCATCATCCGGATATATAGCTGGTGCGCCGATTGGTGTGTGCGGCACGATGGAACCCAATCACGGTGCAACAGCACAGACGGCTGCTGCGCCGTACTCGCTTACGGTGTCTTCTGTCACAAATGAGTGGCATCGACTCTATATCAGGTGAGATGTAACTTGCATTTCTGAAATGGTTGGCATGGAAACATTGAAATTGATCCATAAATGGCAAACAATTTTTTCAATCGCAAACAAAAATTAAAAGCAGTCATTTGAATCCATATTGTTTAATCGTTTTAAATATGTGTATGTTTCTTTAAGCCAAATAACTTTACATTTGTTTAATACATTCTTTATTCGTACACGATTTTACCATTTCTTTTTTTACCGCGCCCGCAAAAAAGCGTCCCCGTGACAACTTTTTCTTATTGCACTGAGCGTAAATAAAAACGAAACATATATGATAAGCAACTTTTTAATATATGCATATTATATATTTTTTATTTATTTTTTGAAAATATAAAAAAGTTTAAGCCTTCGATATGTCCTTTAAATGTTAACCGTAAGTTTTAAAGCATGGTCGTCCAATGTCTCAACAAGCAATCTCGGCTCTTTATGTTAATTGTTACTCAATCTTGCTGAACGTTCATTACATTTTTTGAACGGTATTTAAGGAGGAATAGCCTTACGTATCTTTTTAACACAGTCAATCATATTTAAATTTCACTGGATATGCAACAAATTGCTTGAAATGATATGATTCAAAAGAAAGTGATTAAACCTAAAAAGACCTGATCTTTTTCGTTTATATGATGACTTTAAACGTTGAACGTCGATAGTGACGCTAATGGGGACTGGTGGGGCCACCTTCAAGGGCTTCCTGTGCCAGGCACGTTCTGCCGTTGACAGCGTCACGACCGTGGGAACACTTTCCGACGACGACTCAGCCCTCACGTTTGCAAACAATTGTGGCGCGGTAAGTTGGTTAGATTGTCTATGATGAATTATTGGTACCAAACTTGATTTATATATTCGAAACAATTATTATACAATTATTCCTTTTAGCTGAAAATATATTCACGTCAGAAGTTCACAGCTGTCGTCTTGCTCGGAACTAAATCTCTGGTTCATCGACCAAGCTTCGATTACTCAGTCGTACATGTACATGTATAGATAAGTAATATTCACTATTTGATACAGATGTGCAGCTATAATAAGGCCCGCAACTCTCGTTCACATTTTCGTCAGATTGCACACGGTTGTTCAACTTTGCTTAGATACGTTTTGTTCACAGGGCTCGATAACTCATTCAGAGAATAGTGGCAAGAGTTCTGCCAAGTTCAAGTGGATGAAATCCAGCGAAACTTCACATCTATATATTGTGTAGGTAAACCATACACAAACTATAACTGTTTATTTAATCTTTGGAGGAATGATATGGTGGACTCTTCAGATGTGAAAAAAGTTGAATACCTCTTTTTTCATCTTTATACACTACTGTTTTATAAGCAATTAAGCAACCTTTGTTCTACACATTTTCATAACCATGTACATGTATCTACTTATTGGCTTCATTAAGCATGATTTCTTTGTTAATGAATAATATTTTATTATTGAATCTTCTTGTGTCCAGCTTGATATTGCTTCGAAATGACATGACAGCGTTCGAGTGCGTGTGCGTCCGCAATCCGCCCGTTCGATCTTGTCCGAACTGTAACTTAATGATTCTTCAGGCAAATAATACAAATAATTTAGCCTCGCTCTGTGAAAAGGGGGTTTAAAGCATGTGCGTTAAGTGTCGTCCCAGATTAGTTTGTGCAGTCCGCACTGGCTTATCAGGGACGACGCCTTCCGCCTTAACTAGATTTTTGCTCAGAAGAGACTTTCTGTAAACGAAAAATATCATAAAAGCGGAAAGTGTTGTCCCTGATTAGCCTGTGCGGACTGCACAGGCTAATCTGGGACTTCACTTGACGCACATGCATTAAGCCCCCTTTTCACAGAGTGATGCTCAATTATGCTTGACATTCGCTTTCAAATAAGTATGTGGTCGATACTCGTAGGTTTTATGCTTATATTGTTTGAGAGCAAACACAACGTTTAAGCATTGTATCTTATTACAGTACGAGTATCGGTCGCATTAGAATGGATTTTTAAACCAATGAATGATTACTTCGAACAATAGAACAAGAACGTGGTAAGAGGGATATAAATCATAAATCCGGAAGTCGGTGTATTTACGTTTTATCAGGCGACGGTTATAGGTATACAGACGAGAAGCCATTAAACAAAACAGCATATATGAAAGACGTTTACTTTTATTTATGAAATTCAGAAAGGATCGGTCCTGAAAAGATCGGACAAAACTTTATTAAAATGTATAAAAAGTAATTTTGATTTCCATTAAATATTTTGCTGCTTCAATGTGGCGTGTTCTGAGAAAACTGGTCAAAATGCTTGTGCGTAAATTGTCATCCCAGATTAGCCTGTGCAGTCCGCACAGGCTAATCAGGGACGACAATTTCCGCTTTTAAGGATTTTTTCGTTAAAATGATGTCTCTTCTTAGCAAAAATCCAGTTTAGGCGGAAAGTGTCGTCCCTGATTAGCCTGTGCGGACTGCACAGGCTAATCTGGGATGACACTTTCCGCACATGCATTTTGCCCAGTTTTCTCAGAACACGACACAAATTATAACGCATCTTCAGTTAGTGAAGTTCTCAAGTTCTTCATTATTAATCAAAGTGTGTCATCGCGTCCACTTCCGTATGGGATAGGGCCTAACATAAGGGTCTGTGCAGTGAATTGTGTGTAGAATGTAATGAACCATAAGCATTTATCACATGCCATACCCTGTTTCCCATGTAATATAACCANAACTGACAGCCCATATGGGGGCATGCATGTTTTACAAACAGCCCTTTTTTATACAATGTCTTCACTCTTATAATACATGTCATCCAAAGAGACGTTTAAAAAGTTAGGTACACAGCTGAGCCTTTTGTCCGAGCATATAGTTTAACCGAAATTCGAAACATAAATCATATATATATTTAAAACACCAACGACATGAAAGCTTTTAGCATCATGCTAATCATGATATAACCAGCATATACGCGTATACGTGTACACTTGCACTGACGCATTTTAATGACTCATGTTTCGTATGTAAATCAGTCTATACGGGTACATTTGTACTGAAGCATCCTATCGACTCATGTTTCTTATGTGAATCAGTCTTTACCGGTACACTTGTACTGAAGCATCCTATCGACTCATGTTTCTTATGTGAATCAGTCAGACATCAACCACATTCAAATTGCTAATGCATAAAGCTGTAGGCATTTTGCGATAGCTGTTAGAGGTTATTGTGAACATATCTTGGGTACGTGTTTTCGTTTAAATAACATCATATTTTTGATGCCCCCGAAGGTGGGCATATAGTGATCGCACTGTCTGTCTGTCTGTCTGTCTGTCTGTCTGTCTGTCTGTCCGTCCGTCCGTCCGTCCGTCCGTCCGTCCGTCCGTCCGTTCGTCTGTCTGTCTGTCTGTCTGTCTGTCTGTCTTTCCGTCACACTTTTGCGTTTAGGTTTTGAAAGATATGGAAAAAAATGTTAAAGTTTTGAAAAATGTGGATTTTTTCGGGGGCATATGTCATCCTATGGTGACAGGTCTTGTTTATTCATCCACCAGTTACAAGTAGGTATTGAGATTCTTCCCGTATAATTATTCATTTTTTAAGTAATTAAACATTACAAACCAACATATGAACATGGCCTGTTTCAATCAGTTCGCGGGGTTGATCAATTTCGTCAAGAGTAAGAGATTTATCCTCCAAAAATCATCTTCAATACATTACTCATGCATGTCGGGCGCGTTCTTAGCTCATTTTCATTGGCTTATTTGAGTACATTTAGAATATTCGAACAAAAATAGCGAAAGTCATGACATAAAATCTAGAAATAAGACATATTCGGCATGTCTTCAGTGCATTTACATGCGTCATACTGTTATTTTCATGCAGATCTCTATTCGATAATACGTTCACTTCAGATCATGTGATATTCCAATGAATATTACTTATATCATTTAAAAGGAAAATCACGTGTACCTAAACAGGATGCATTGAAAAACATATGAATATTTTAATTTGTAAGTCATGTGAACGTAATTGAACTTGCAATTATTTTAAAGTTGCTTAATCATATGCATTCTCTTGCTTTATTGGATTTTATCCTTTTAACTGAAATTTAAACAAACGATAATGGTGAATTATGGTTTTATTAACTCGAGTTTTTTTTTATGTTTCTGCTCCATTTCTGGTTAATTTTGAAAAGTCTGGGTAACGTTCACGTGCAACTGCTACATATCTCTATATTCACAACATGTATTGATTAAAAAAAATGTGCATATATGTTCAGTGTTTTTATGAGCATTCACTGACCAAGACCTTTAACTGCGACCAGCTTTAAAATTGGATTATGTCTATTTGTGTACTTATAGAAGTCCGTTTAAAGTTTGCACAAATAACGTTTTTGAAGTCACGATGACATATTTAACTACTTTAAGAACAAAGAGTGTATACGTTTGCATAAAGACTATGTATAACGGTTGTTACTGTATAAGCTATAAAGATGTACCGGGAATTGTCGTCCATATTAATCTTATATTTTTTTGAACTTTTATCTTTTCAAATTCAAAATTTAAATATCTTAAAAAGGTAATAATATTCATGACATTTGGAGACGTTAAAAAAATACTTGGTTTCACCAGTACGCAATATCGATACAGCCATGTTGCAATCGTCGCGAAGTTGCGACCGCCACAGTTTTAACTCTTGCACAAACGTCTAAGAGATCTTGGTCAAATACAAACGATTACTGTTGATAATGCGTGACCTGTATCCACAGCTGTTCGGTGGTCCAGACGAAATCTACTTACTGGGTGAAGGCTGTCAACGCGCATGTCTCCCCGTGCTCGAGCGCTGCACGTGTCACACTCGCCTTCCTGGTGTCCGTCGGTGTTCTCTTCGCCTACGTCATATAAGCAAGCGCTGTCGCTTGCCTCGGCGTCAGGGCCGTATGCCATAAAGATTGACTTTGGGCAATTTGCAAGGCCTTCAATATAACTGTTTTAACTAATGTTTGTCTCCTAGTTACTAATTTTGTGGAGCCGTATTTTTAGACATCTTATTTTCCATACACCCTGTGAACAATTGGATCTCATTTTCACGTTAAAAGCACGGTCATATATTATGCATTGCAATTGGTAAAGCAATTAATATTATTGTCTAATACTTTCATTTGTATTGCTAATGCCAATTAATAAGCTATTTTAGCTGGCATATCTTTTATTTCTAAGCCATCGGATGTATTGCTTGATCCTGGGCTGTAACGCTGCCACAGACGTTGCTTTTAAAATACCTGGTTTAATCAATCACGAATTGCTTTGTATGTATATCCAACCGTGATTTTGTTTAGGTTGATTTTGTTTCTTTTTTTTATCTGGTTAAATATATTGACCTATTAGTTTTTGTCATTTGTTGTAAGACGGTATATTTGTGTCGCCTTGAATGATTTTTATTTGAATACCCTGTGCAACTGATGTAGATTTTATTAAACCTGTTTAACAAAACCTTTATATAAATAATATATACAATTGCATTTGTCTTAATTGAGTCATTCCTTGAGACTGTGTACATTAATAAAATTAATATGTATCTTTCGTATGAACATTTTATTAAATCTTTTTTAAATCGCACTGCGTTGCGTTTTATATACAATAAATAATAGAATATATACCATTTTCGTTCAATTCCGTGCAGCATGTGTGTCCTTAATCATTGGACTCTATGAGAACATTACTTCGTGAATAAAATGGATCTCGTTACATAATTGTGCTATGAGACTAATGTGGATTTGAAATTAGTACCATCGAAACAAAAAAGCCTTAGAGACCTACCGTAGAAAAAAAGGAAAAAAATTCTTAACCCAAACATAAGAACCATCAACTATTACTAAGACGTTGATTATTATGAATCCTGAAAAAACTGCTGAACCTCATACTAATGCTCCTTTGCTGCTGCTGATGATTGATGATGACGACGACGACGATGATCATAATGGTGATGACGATCACGATGATGATGATGATGATGATGATGATGATGATGANACCATATTTTATTAAACTCGTCCAGGAAATTCGTTAGTAAGCTCGGCACAGGCTCGCTTACTAACAAAATTCCTGAACTCGTTTAATAAAATATGGTATGATATGACAACTCATGCCAGATCCTATATGTATGCGATCTTTGAAGTCGATAAGGGAATGAACGCATTTGCCATAAAAATATAACACATATTTATTCTTTCACTCAACCGATTTTTTTATTTATTTTTTTTTGAATTAGGTCTCGGACCAAGATAAACGTGAAGCTCCGCGTTGGAGTTGATTCACCGTGTCACGGAAAAGCAAATGCATTTGCACTGAATGAACGCGTTATTTAAATGACAATATTGGAAATAACTTGATAGTCATCGAGAGAGGTACCGGACTACATTTTCACTGAATGAACGCGTTATGTAAATGACGATATTGGAAATAACTTGATAGTAATCGAGAGAGGTAAACATTTGCACTGAATGAACGCGTTATGTAAATGACGATATTGGAAATCACTTGATAGTAATCGAGAGAGGTATACATTTGCACTGAATGAACGCGTTATGTAAATGACGATATTGGCAATCACTTGATAGGAATCGAGAGAGGTATACATTTGCACTGAATGAACGCGTTATGTAAATGACGATATTGGAAAGCACTTGATATTATCAAGAGAGGTTTACATTTGCACTGAATGAACGCGTTATGTAAATGATGATAGTGGAAATCACTTGATAGTTATCGAGAGAGGTTTACATTTACACTGAATGAACGCGTTATGTAAATGATGATAGTGGAAATCACTTGATAGTTATCGAGAGAGGTTTACATTTTCACTGAATGAACGCGTTATGTAAATGATGATAGTGGAAATCACTTGAAGTAATCGAGAGTTTTACATTTGCACTGAATGAACGCGTTATGTAAATGACGATATTGGAAAGCACTTGATCGTAATCGAGAGAGGTAAACATGTACACTGAACGAATGCGTTATGTAAATGATGATAGTGGAAATCACTTGATAGTTATCGAGAGAGGTTTACATTTTCACTGAATGAACGCGTTATGTAAATGATGATAGTGGAAATCACTTGAAGTAATCGAGAGTTTTACATTTGCACTGAATGAACGCGTTATGTAAATGACGATATTGGAAAGCACTTGATCGTAATCGAGAGAGGTAAACATGTACACTGAACGAATGCGTTATGTAAATGATGATAGTGGAAATCACTTGATAGTAATCGAGAGATGTATGCATTTGCACTAAATGTACGCGTTATGTAAATAACGATATTGGACATCACTTGATAGTAATCGAGAGAGGTATACATTGGCACTCACTGAATGAACGCGTTATGTAAATGACGATAGTGGAAATCACTTGATACTAATCGAGAGAGGTGTCTTAGCACATGCATGTAATGCCCTCTTGATAATATGCCGCTAGATTTTTTAAACACAAAGGTCAGCTTTATATGAATTATAACAACGACACTCGGCTATTAAAAACGTGTGCCTGGTTACAATATTGTTTTTAACACTACGTTGATAACTTGCTTACGTTTATTATTTGCATACACAGTCGATAACGTGTTAGATACACATACAGAAACGTATTAATGTTTTTGATCAAAGTAGAGCGGGACAAAATATGTGTTATTAAACTTTATTCAGTTAGAAATATATAAGTTGCTCCATCCTTACATATGTACTACAAAACTATATCTTTAAACTAAGTTTATCTTCTGTCCTTTCAACAGTAGTATGACCATTCGTTTATCTTAAATACAAAAATAGCAGCGTATTCGATGTCCTGCATCAAAAGTTTACTCGTTATGCGTTTCTGTGGGGTTGACTTACATAAGACGTTCAAATTTATAAATGCGTTCGGTTCATTTCAATTATAAAACGTTTATATTCGCCGCTACAAATTTTTGTAATCAACTTATATTTCGAGGCTTTTGTATATTATTAAGTAACAAGAAAAGTTCCTTTATCTGTTTTATTTGTTAGAAAAATAAAAAATAAATCAGGTGTCACCAAGGTCAATGTTAAAAACAACATTTTGCCAATTATTTACTCTATAATTTCCCAATTTCATTCATTATGGTTATATAAACGTAACATTTTACTGCTTAAACAGAATTTGTTAACTTGAAATCGTTCTTAAATTAATGGTTGTTACCTAAGTATAGTATCCAGGTAAAAGTACTGTGATGATAAACATGCAATACCTTAATGAAAATTGCCGTTTAACGCTTCAAGAGAATAAGGGGAGAGCACTGCATCAGTACTGTATGTACGTTTTCCGACTTTTACCCAGTTGTTCCAACGAATAATAAGAACATATAAAATACCACAGGGAAGTTTTTAAATACGTCTAAAGAGTGGCGCGATATAAACACACCACAATTTGTTTACACCCCACAAGAAAGGTTGTATGTACCCCAAAAAATACAATACTAGGATATTACAAGATTTTCGGAGGTCTTATATATGTATTGTTATGCCCCCCTTCGAAGAAGAGGGGGTATATTGCTTTGCTCATGTCGGTCGGTCGGTCTGTCGGTCGGTCTGTCGGTCGGTCTGTCGATCGGTCCGTCCACCAGATGGTTTCCGGATGATAACTCAAGAACGCTTAGGCCTAGGATTATGAAACTTCATAGGAACATTGATCATGACTCGCAGATGACCCCTATTGATTTTGAGGTCACTATGTCAAAGGTCAAGGTCACAGGTCAAGGTCACAGTTACTGGAAATAGGAAAATGGTTTCCGGATGATAACTCAAGAACCCTTACGCCTGGGATCATGAAATTTCATAGGGACATTGGTCATGACCGGCAGATGACCCCTATTGATATTCAGGTCACTAGGTCAAAGGTCAAGGTCGCAGTGACCTTAAGCAGTAAAATGGTTGACTGGAAATAGGAAAATGATTTCCGGATGATAACTCAAGAACGCTTACGCCTGGGATCATGAAATTTCATAGGGACATTGGTCATGACCGGCAGATGACCCCTATTGATTTTCAGGTCACTAGGTCAAAGGTCAAGGTCACAGTGACCTGAAGCAGTAAAATGGTTTCCTGGAAATAGGAAAATGATTTCCGGATGATAACTCAAGAACGCTTACGCCTGGGA
>VMBQ01000990.1:191639-217106 GCA_007657795.1 Dreissena rostriformis | reverse complement strand
TGTTTTATGTCGAGGTCATGGTTTGACCCAAAATTCAACATTTTCCCTGATGTACCATCAGGTAAAATTGTGGGTAAAAAGGTCAAAGTTCAAGGACATCAACCAAACCTCAACTTATTTTATACGGCTTCATAGCTGAGAACAAATCTGAAGTCTGTTTTGAGATGTTTTGTACCATTAAAAAGTTATACGTGTGTACCCTTTGTATGGGCAAGTTGGGTCAACACTTTTGTGTAGCTCAGGAATTATTCAAGGAGTGAGGATATCCAACTACTTACATCGGATTCTCGCTCAGCGATGATACCTGACATAGATCTGCGCAGCTTAATGGTTGTCGAGGTGATGGTTTTACCCAAAATACAACATTTTCCCTGATGTAACCATCTGGTTAAATTTTGGGTAAAAAGGTCAAAGTTCAAGGACATCAACCAAACCTATGTTTCTATGTGACGGCTTCATAGCTGAGCACAAATCCGAACTTCGTTGTGAGATACTTTGTACGATTAAAAAGTTATACACGCTTAGTATGGGCAATTTGGGTCAAACATTGGGTAAATTTTTTGGGAAAAAGGTCAAAGTTCAAAGCAGTCGACCAAACTTTAGTTTCTATGTGAGGGCTTCATTTTTATTGTCTTTTTTTTTTATTTTTGAACAGAACTGTTCAATACAAAACATAAGCTGAATCAACTTCTAGTAGTGAAATAGAGTTGATTCATTATTGTTACACATTTTTAACACTACATGTTACCAACAAATGCATCAATAAAACGTTACAAATAAAACAAAATAAAACATACTGTGTGAACTAAATTGTATTTCCTGAATTAAATTATTATGCTACATATATTATGCTTACAAGTGAAAGTGGATTAAAGTGTAAAATAAGTTGTAAATGTCTCATAGAAATGCAAAAATAATCAATGAAATTTTAGAATCACATTTAATTTGTATAATATTTTGTAAAACAAATATAAAAATTCTATGCTACAAAGAACTAAAAAATAATTAACATATTCTATTTTGTCTGTTAACATTCATTCATGCAAACTAAAAAATCACTGGAAATTTGAAATTCATAACCGATACATGTTGCCATGACTAATTCAAGATTAACATCAGATCAATTATTATGTATAAGGAAATGCATAAAAAGGCGGAATTATACATTACCAATGTGTATAATATCACAATATATGTATAAATTACCCTGTGAAAAATTGAGTATTTTAATGCATAAACAGGCGGAATTATTTTTTACCGATGTGTATAATATCACAATATGTGTATAAATTACCCTGTGAAAGGTTGAGCATTTTGAACAATGAAAAGTGATTGCCATATTTTTGTCCAGGATTAAAATCATGATTCTGATATCTAAAACATAATATATGCATAGTAAAACAAGATACAATTAAATTTAAACATACTGAGTTTATACTAATGTATGTCATATTAAATATTATGTTAAAAGCATTTCGAAGGGAATTAACTCTTTCAGTGCTGGAACCGAATTTTGAAGGCCTTTGCAAACAGTTTGAATCCAGATGAGACGCCACAGAACGTGGCGTCTCATCAGGATCCAAACTGTTTGCTATTCTGATAGTATTCTTTGAAAAAAAATCGAAGTTAATGCTAATTTTAGAAATTCAGCAGACGACATTTTAGCACACGACAAATTTCCCAGCATGCAAAGGGTAAAAAGCATTTCGAAGGGAATTACATTTCAACAATATGAGCTTGTACTTAAGAGATTGTACTAATTTGTAATAAAAATCAATTATACAGTCTATCAAACTAACACTTCTACAGCATAAACACATACTTATACAGAATATACAATTATTTAACAATAAACACATATTCAGATGTAAACAAAGAATAGGTGTTTTTAATGTACTCTAAAAAAGTTCTGTGCTAAGTGGAAATTAAACTTAATAGCTGTGTAATGTGACCTTCAAACATACATAAAGAAAAAGTTAACTTTTGTGAGTGTTATTTTAAGTATCAACGACACAGTTAAAGCTGAACTTCTCTGATTAATGCCTGAAGTACAATGTTACGGAACCATGGGCCTTTCGTTTCTCTAACGCCTGGCCTGAATACAAGACATAAGTACAATGTCCGCCTTCGTCTGTTGCACAATTTAATATTGCAGACTTCGTGCAGTCTATAACCAATAAATGACATCCTAGTGGCCCCTTATGCAGGCTACCAGCAGTCCAAGTCCAATGTAACGACTTCTATTGTAGGCTGCATGCTTGGCTAGTCTTCTGCTTCCCATCAGAAGGGCCTCGGTCTTGGTTCTGCATTGAACGACCTGCATGAAAAACATTTCAAAATTATATAAAAAAAAAGTATTGAATTATGTACCTTTTTGAATATCGTTGATGGTCGGGTCAACTAGTAGAGCATGGGACTACAAATACGAGGATCGGGGTTTGATACCCGGCCCAGTCACATCACTTGTGTGTGGATTGGGCATGAAATCCTTTCTATGGCTATTCTCTCCCTACCTCTGATTAATCCTTTGCACGCTGGGAAATTTGTCGTCTGCTAAAATGTCGTCTGCTGAATTTCTCAAATCATCCTTTTCTTCACTTTTTTTCAAAGACCACTATCAGAATAGCAAACAGTTTGGATCCTGATGAGACGCCACGTTTTGTGGCGTCTCATCTGGATCCAAACTGTTTGCAAAGGCCTTCAAAATCTGGTTCCAGCGCTCAAAGGGTTAAAGTATGGCAGTTGTCAGTTAGCGGCATAAGTGCTGGTAAACCAGCTAACCCAGGAAAAGTGTGAGTTGGTTAACTGACTGCCTTATATGACTAAATACTTTTGAAAACGGCAATGGCAAAAACCAAACTAAACAAACCAAAACATCAACAAGGTGGTGTGAATTTAAATCAACTGGAGCAACATAAAAAACACATGTATTTACTGATTTTTACTTCTTGACAGCTAGAGAAAATGGCAACTTTCCACTCACATTCACATAAGCACAAATAATAGGCACAAACAAACTCATAAGAGAAAAACAGGACAAGCGGCCTTTAGATCNCCCCCCAAAGACACCAGTACTTGTTCTATCCAGGAAAGGGACTCAAGAGCCTTTCCATATCCCTAAGGCTTTCAATGCAATCGCTCTATAATAAATTGGTTTAAACTAAACAGCTTGAAATCGGACCATACAAAATTGACAACTGGCCCTTCTGTAAACATAGGAAAACAAAAACAAGCCACCGCGCTAAATCCATATACGCCACAACCTATTATGGATTAAGTACCATACATTTGAGAAGTGACAAAAAATCCCTTAAAAGATTAACTGTACCTGTGGCAGCAAGAGACGGTCCACTTTCCTTTCTCCCGTTGTCTTTAACGCTCTGTGGCTTCACATTGATTTTTCTTGGCCGCACCCTTTCTAAAGGATGCATGTCGGCCTTCTTATCCTTCCCGGTTTCACTTTTCCTACTTTCCACGCTTGATACACTGCTAGCCGAGGAGCCCTGTTTCACTGGCGTGATGTTCAGAGAGGCATCCATATTAGGAGATCCTCCGTCAGAACGGGTTGACCTGATCCTAGAATGTGCAACAGCAACGCTTGCGTCTTGTTTGTTCAGTTCGGTTGCTGATGACCGGGTCATTAAACGCTTCACGTTGCTGCCTCGAGCGATGCTTCCATACTTGCCTGCAGGGTTTGGCGGGACTTGTGCCCTTGAATCTGTGGACTGTACCATCCTAGTTTTGCTGACCTGTTGGCTAGTGTTTGATGCCTTCATAGCTTTGCGTATGGCCTTATTGTCAGACTCAAGTAGCATCCGTTTTACACCCTCTTTTTGTTCTTTCTGCGTCTGCTGTGCAACTTTTGGTGTTGTTTGATATGTTCCGCTGCCAGTAGCTGATTCAGTTTCTTCCAAATGTGTCCCATTTCTAACCTCATCATCGTTTGTTTCTTGGATTGCCTCGATGATTTTATTGGTCGTGTCTTCCTGCATAAGATCTTCAATAACATTCTTTGTCGATGATAGTTCAGGTAGAGCTTCAACTAAGGCGTATTTTTCAGTTTCAGGTAAAGCTGATTGTAAGATCCGTTTCAAAGATTGAGGTCTATGAGCTTTTATCAAAGGCTTCTCTGATTCAAGTATATCTGATTGTATCTTCTCTTTTCCAGATTCAAAGCGGATGGCTTCCGATTGTGTGTCAGAATCAATCTTTTTGTCAGGTCCCTCCAATAAATTGAGCGCTTTTGATTGCACATCACCAACCTTGGTATCTCTTGCTTGAGTGTCAGGCTTTCCATCTTTTTCTTCTTTGCTGTCATCATCATTAAGAGCAACAACCTCTTCAGCTGAAATAAACACACATACAAATGTTCTTTACAAAAGGTTTTAAAAGTTAAAACATGAGCAAAAATATAAATATTTATGCCTTAATTAATTACTTAATTTACAAAGAAAATGTTGTATATCATAAGAATATACCCTTCTAAAAAAATTAAACCTGGTATTTTATCTCATTAAATATGAAGTTGCATGGCAGTGTTTTTCTGTAAATTAAAACTTGTAAGTTGCATTAAATAAAGAATTGACCGAATTCCCAAACCAAAATCGCAAGCTTTTCTAACATGCTTGCGGCAAGCTTGCCGCAAGCTTGCGGCAAGCTTGCGGAGGAAGCTTGCGCAAGCTTAGAATTGGAACCTCGCAGCAAGCTTGCGCGAGCTTGCGCAAGCTTGCTGATAATGCTAGCTTGCGCAAGCTTGCGATTCATTAAGCTTGCGCAAGCTTAGAATTGGAACCTCGCAGCAAGCTTGCGCGAGCTTGCGCAAGCTTGCTTATGATTTTTATTTGCAAGCTTGCGCAAGCTTGCCACAAGCTTGCGCAAGCTTGCAGATTCCATAGAATAGTACTTTTAACTTTGTGTACAACCTTCCAATCTGAAAAAAGTAAAGAGTACAAATGAACAATTTATATTTACAATTTATATATAATAGTATATACATATCTACATAATTGACACATTTGAACATTTCAACAAGTTAGTGCCCTTCTAGCATTTGCACATTCACTGTTATGTTACATCAATGATGTCATTGAAAGCTGAATCGGACAGCTGTCTTTTTTAAATGCATTTAACACAAAATGTTTCACAGCCTGTGTGGCAACACTAGGCAAACATGTTGTTGATATTAAAGTATTATTGGCCTTCCTTGACCCTTTGGCGCTGGACTATGCAAGTTGTTCCCTGCTGAAAAGGACAACCAGCAGAGCAATTGTCAACTTTTGTTGATTATTGGCTCCAGCATGCCGATCTTGTGAAAGTTGCCCCTTAGTAATGTACACCTTGTACTCTGGATGAAGGGGAACCCTTTTAACACCGGAGCTCTGCAAAAAACAAAACAATAGCACTGAAATTTATATCAATTTTTATGCCCCCTTCTTCAAAGAAGAGGGGGTATATTGTTTTTGGCCTGTCTGTCTGTCTGTCACTCTGTCTGTACAAAACTTTAACCTTGGTTTAAGTTTGGTCATAACTTTTGCAATATTGAACATAGCAACTTCATTTTTGGCATGCATGTGCATCTCATGGAGCTGCACATTTTGAGTGGTGAAAGGTCAAGGTCATCCTTCAAGGTCAAAGATATGGGTCAAAATCGCTCAAAAGGGGGCATTGTGTTTCTGACAAACACATCTCTTGTTTCATTTTTATATCATTATATTTCAATATGTGACTGCAACCATGATTAGCAGGAAGCAATTTCTTGAGTTAAAATAATAAAAGAATATTATATATTTAATTGAAATGCTTCATAATGATGCCCTGAGCAATCTGCTATTCTGCCACTGGGACACAGTACATAAATATAATTCAAATTATATAATTCAATAATCTAATTTATAAAAAAAAAATGCAGAATTAAAAATACAAACCTTTTATGCTGTCTGCAGTATTCCAAAAACACAGGAAATTGGTGAAGTATCCTCAGAGGCCAAATCACAGTAACCAGCCACTTTGAACCTCTTTTGCAAGAAACTTATTGTTCATTTCCATACTGTATTAATTACACATTGTTTTTCACACAATACTCCCTTTCTGTCTGAATTGCAAGACATTTTTTACACTACAATTTTAAGTCTTCATGTTGCTTAGAATTAGAATTTTACCCACAATTTAGGTCAGTCAGTTGCTTAACCGCTCTTGTATTTGATTCAAATAAACAACTTCCTGTGAATTAATTATCCAATCCAAAGCCTGAAAGCAGATGGTTTATAAACAGGTACTAGTTTGTCTGAGGGCTCAGCATTGCCAGGGAATATTGGGGTTGCACAAGTCCAGGTCAGCTGGTGGTCAGTGGTTATCAGATTAAACAAGGCTTATTTATTTACCATTTCATGGAGTTTGAGACTGGGAAAATGTGTTTTGAGAAATTTAAACTACTATACATTTCTATTATAGTTAAATATGCAGATAAACTTGATTCATTTTGATGACATAAAATTAAAATTAAAATAGTGTTTTGTTATTAAGGAAACATTTAAAATGATGAAAACAACCAAATCTTGTAATTTATAAAACCTTAATGAAATAATAATTTAAAAAGAGCAAAATTAGTCAAAATAAGATAAATTAAAAGTGAATTGAAATAACAGCATTATCATTTTTTTTACATATATTTTAATTTGTGTTGCATAATATATGGTGGTTATTATTAAATATGAAAACATAGCCTTTAACGTAAGTCCTATTTTCAACTTCACCAGACGATGTTGACCTATTTATTGATTTACACGGCAGAGAAACAATGGCAAAGCCTTTGCAAAGAGGGCACTTGGAAATCGTATCATTGCCAATTCATTTTGAAGAAATTTTTGGCCAATGTTTCAGGGGGCTTTTTCTCGAATTGTTTGATTTTATTGATTCGGAATTACTGGTGGGAAATTATTTTAAATTCTATTGGCTTTTGAGTAGGTCGTGAAAGGCAAAATGTGATGTTAAACAGCTGTGCTGAAAAAAATGTTTATCTTATTATTTAGATTCTGTGTTTCATGCCATTAAATTTGAATCCAATATGCTGGGAAAGAAATCAGCTTCCTTGAAATAAATGATTTTTGTTAACTTTTTTTTATATTTTTGGACTTAGAATTTTTTTGAGTAAAAATTTTTAAGTCCAAAAATTACTCTGAAATTTCTAAGTCCAAAAATTACTCTGAAATTTTCAGAGTCCAACAGTAACTAAAAAGCTTGCGCAAGCTTGCATCCAAAAAAGCTTGCGCAAGCTTGCGCAAGCTTGCAGAATTTTGAATAAAAATACTTACAAGCTTGCGCAAGCTTGCGCAAGCTTGCCGCAAGCTTGTACATCATATAATTTAGCTTCGCAAGCTTGCCGCAAGCTTGCCACGAGCTTGCCGCAAGCTTGCCGCAAGCTTTCATTTTGGTTTGGGTTGTATGTCGAAAGCTTCTCTCATTTGTTCTTATCCTTGACAAACACAATTACGTTGTGTAAAATCTGTTATCCTTTATATTGGTTTTTATTTTTAAAGAAAGTCAACAACAAAAAACTGTTCCATAACTTAATAAGAAACGTTTGGTTGAAATATACAAGCTAAAATGGGCACAACCGATGCAAAAGACAAGTTTCAATCTTCCTTCGGAGAAGTGTAGTTGTCTTCACCTTTTAAGCTTTAAGCTTTTTATATAAATAAACACTTCCATTTGTATGCCTTTATTGGATCTCGAAAATAACTGTGAGGAAAAAGAAAAAAAAAACAGAAACATTTGAGATTTTTTTTATTTGATACAGAAATGTAAAAAACAACATAGACTACAGTATGTAAAGAAGAAACCAGAAAAGCATCTTAACAGTGCACTCAACTCCTTCTTCCTTTTCCTTAAATGACTGAAAATATGGTAATAACCTGGAAGGCACATGTTCAATTCCAACTGAATATATTACAAATAATCAATAGCTCTACTCAATTACTTATCTAAGATACAAAGTCATTTTATTAATACTACATATCAAAGTTGCGGAAATTAATTAAGAATTTAGCTTCATTGACAGCTGGCAAGTGACCTTACATTATATCATGATCAAAGTGACCTTGTATCATAATTCATATTATCTAGCATCATTATCCATATGACCTTGTTTCATGATCCATGTGACCTTGTATTATGATCCTAGTTACCTTGTAATATAATCCTAGTGACCTTGTAATATGATACTAGTGACCTTGTAATACGATCCTAGTGACCTTGTAATATGATCCTAGTGACCTTGTAATATGATCCATGCGACCTTGTAACATGATCATATTGACCTTGTAATATGATCATAGTGACCTTGTAATATGATCATAGTGACCTTGTAATATGATCCCAGTGACCTTGTAATATGATCATAGTGACCTTGCAATATGATCATAGTGACCTTGTAATATGATCCTAGTTACCTTGTAATATGATCCTAGTGACCTTGTAATATGATCCTAGTTACCTTGTAATATGATCCTAGTGACCTTTGTATATGATCCAAGTAACCTTGTAATATAATCCTAGTGACCTTGTAATATGATCATAGTGACCTTGTAATATGATCCTAGTGACCTTGTAATATGATCCTAGTGACCTTGTAATATGATCCTAGTGGCCTTGTAATATGATCCTAGTGACCTTGTAATATGATCCATGTGACCTTGTAATATGATCCATATGATTTTGTGGCATGATCCATATGACCTTTTATCATGATCTATGTGACCTTGTATCACGATCCTAGTGACCTTGTTTGATGATCCATGTGACCTTATATAATGATCATAGTGACCTTGTATGATGATCCACATGACCTTATAAAATGACCCATGTGACCTTTTATCATGATCCTAGTGACATTGTATCATGACCCTAGTGACCTTGTATCATGATCCCAGTGACATTATATAATCATGATCCTAGAGAACATATATAATCATGATCCTAGTGACCTTATATAATCACTATCATAGTAATATTATCTGTGTACATTCAGCTAATTATATGAAGCAGTTACAGATTTTCTTGGTTTCATAAAAACCTTATAGGCGTTCAATTGAAGATGATACCGACATATGGGCGAGTAGGAAAATTCAACCTGTTATCGAATTGTCGAATTAAATATACATTCATTATATACATGAATTAGAATGATAGTCGTATTATAAAATGCAAGTTGAACATTAAGTGAAGTAGGCATGTTAAAAAACAACAGTATTGATCAATTTATATATCATCATTTATAACTTACGTTGAGTATTTAAATAATACATATACATTATCATTATCTTTGCAAAGAATGTTCAACAAAAGATATTAGACATGGTTATAAAATGATCAATAAGTAAGCGTTTTGAAATCACACAGAGTACTGATGTATACAAGATCTTTACAAAAAATACTAAGATATTACTAAACAGACAATAATAATACATTATACATGTATTCAGGAAAACTATTTCTCAAGATATACATCTCATTTTACCTTTGGTATATTTCAATATTTTAGTTTCATGTAATATTATTGTTACCTGTTGGATTGTTTACAAAGTTACAAAATTGTGAAAAAAAATGTCAATGTAACACTTTTATTTAAGCCTTGCTCTGGGAAAAGAGGGTTTAATGCATGTGCATAAAGTGCTGTCCCAGATTAGCCTGTGGAGTGTGCACAGGCTAATCTGGGACAACACTTTTCGCTTAGACTGGATTTTTGTTTAGGGGAGAAAATCCATCAACGCCTAAAGTGTTGTCCCTGATAAACCTTTGCAGAATGCACAGGCTATTCTTGGACAGCACTTTATGCACATGCATTAAACCCTCTTTTCCCAGAGCAAGGCTTAAATAAAAATGTTAAATTGACATTTGTTTTCACTATTTTGTAACTTTGTAAACAATCCAACAGGTAACAATAATAAAATATCTGAACCAAAATATTGACGTGCGCAAGTTCACCAGCTGGTTGATATGTTTGCACAGTTTCATCCATATAGCACAAATATTTTTTTAGTTAAGCGCCAAAAAAAGGATGGACTTATGGAACAAGGGCAAATCCCTTTATATATGTACCCTCCCCCCTCACATAAAGAGCAGGCATAAAGAGTAAGTTTACAAAACTCTAAAAACATAAATCACATACATGCATTCTTATATACCATCAAATAAACATAGTACAGCTGTGTGCAAGCATGCATTCAAGACATTTGCAAGCTGGTTAGGCCAAACAAGCTGCTTATTCATCCACTTCCTATTTTATATATATATATTTTTAACTTGCTAAGTCATTAGTAAATTCTAGTATACGGTTTAAAAACCCATTTAATCAGAGTCAAAGGGTGCGGTACATGTGTATTTTACAAAGTAGGAACCATATACATACATACCTCAACAAATTATATCTACTTTTATGTGTTATAAATTCCAATATACTGTCTATATCAGGTTCTAAAAAATGCATTCTGACTTGTTCACAAACATCCAAATAATATATACACTAATTTACTATGTACAATAATCACTTTAGTTTTTCTTATCAATATGAAGAAATTTTGAAATACTTTTAATTAAATACTTAGTTTCTTGGTCTTCTATTTAACTTTTTTCTTGTGTGTATGAGTGTGTGTTTGTTGTTGTTGTTTATTTAATAAGCTTTTTAATATGCTTTTTTACCATATACTAAACATAAATTAAAAAAATGTTGTAATAAAATGAAGGAAGTCAATATAATCATGTTATACATTTTTAAGTTTAAAAGTGGTGTTATTTAAGTAATTGTTAACTTATGAGTATAAAAACTGTAAATGCAAAACTTTATATCGAGGGTTTAGCGTGAAACAGTTGTAACCTCTTCACATTTCTATATAAGAAACAATAGCTTTGTGCTTGGCCCCCGATAGAGCATGCCAGTTTGAATGTTGTCAAATGAGAAGCTAGGAGAACTCTAATTCAAGGCAGACAGACAGACAAACAGGCAGACAGACAGACAGACAGACAGACAGACAGACAGACAGACAGACAGACAGACAGACAGACAGACAGACAGATGTTCATGCATCATACCCCTCTTTAGTTGTTAATTGAAGCATTCAAATTCAATAAATGAACAAAAGCATTACCATTTTACAGATTTAAATGGAATTCTATTAATTTATTACCTATCAATTAAATAGAGACATTGACATTGCACTCTATTAAAAAAAAAGACAAATAACAAACACATCATATTTGAGCAAATATAAACAACAACATAAAAGGACAAAATAATCATGTAAATTCTTAATATCAATTTGAGTTCTGAGACATGTGCATCTATAATTATGAAAATGTGTAAAAGTTTACAAAATACACATACTATTTTATATTAAAATAAAATAATATCAAGTTTGAACAAAATATCATGATTCATTAAATTTAAATTATGATTAAGCACATATTAAATATCATCAGCCAATATGATAGGTAGTTTATATGCACTGGATATTGAAAATTGTAAAACAATTGAAACTATAATTTAATAAATATTAAATAACAGAAGCAAATATGAAAGATTGTTAATACGCAATGTATAATGACAATTGTAGAACAACAATCATTATCAATGAACAAATAATTAAAAACTATGCATACTTGATAGCAAAAACCAAATACATAGACGTCATATACATTGTATAAATCCAACAATCGTTTGACCTTTGAACACTATAAATACAGGTGTCGCGCTTAACATGCTGTGGTCACATGGTAATCAAGCCAAGTAATTTTAAAATTGGCTGACAAATTAAGAAATTACTGTTCATACCAGCTTCTCCATATTTGACCTTGACACAAGCTTGACATTGATCTTTAAAGGGACATAACAATGGTATTCCCAATAAATTCACACATTTATGAAAAAAATGCATATTCCCTTTTTTCAAGCAGATATTTATATAGTATCCATGTTATTTTGATTAAATCGAAGAAAAAAAAAAAGAAAAATATTTACTATGCCAAAAAGAATTTGATATACATCTCTGGTGGGACTTAAACTCATGCCCACAAAAATAGCCTTCTTTAATGATAATTTAACGACACCTAAGTCCTGTTATTAATAGAGCATATACTATAAGGGGTGCCTAATTTACATTACCATCATAAGAATTTTACAACTCTGATATTTCCAGTTACTGTTATAGTATCCTCCGAGAACAACTTGATAATTGTATAAAAAACAAATATTTTAATGAGCGTCTATAAAAGGAGTCATATCTGATAAGCGACCATTAAATTCATACTTTTTGAAAGATAATCTTATTTTTAAAATGAAGTTCCGAATAAACCGTTGATATGACCCTTTAAGCTAAGGACACAATTAAGTGTTACACAGAACATGACATCTTCACCTTGTGATCATTTGGGCCAATTCATCTCAAAGCAACAGTCATCTAACCTTTAACCTCTGTTTTAAATGAAAGGTCAGTAGAATCCTGTCGCAACTTTTAATCTGTCTAACCAACTTTTCATGAAACTTTTCATCCAATTTCAGTTTGAGCAGACATAGACGGGAAAACCTCCCAGTGAAACACATGGAACTTGAAGTAAAAAGGAAAAAAATATTTTGTAAAACATCACATATCACATAATAAATACAAATATCACAAACTTCACAAAGTATATCACAAACTATCTATACAATTAAATGCACAAAATAAATTAAAAAATATCACAAAAATGCCATTTCATTTGAATGGGACAAAACATGCCATACCCTGTGTCTGAAATGACTCATTTTGAAAAAAGATTTACAAACACAGTTGGAATATCAATTATTATATAAGAAAAAAAACAAGCCATGTTTCGATATGGCAGGGATGCCCTCACATTCCACTTTTGTTAAAAAATCTGATTATGACTCCAACAAGCTGTTTATGGCCAAATTTGACCTTTGACCTCTTAGTGTGACCTTGATCATTAGAGTTAATAAGAAGGTGATACATGCAACAATCTGTTCATTATGGTCAATTGTGGTACCAGGTATATTATTTTTAATTTGCTGGAAGAATGACAAAGTAAGACCAATTTGGACCTTTGACCTCTATGTGAGAACTTTACCTCTGAGGTAGGGAGACAGATTTTTCACATAAAAAATGCAGCCTCCTCATAGTGGGCATAATAGGTAAGTAAATAAAAAAAAGCATGATGAATGACAATCTGGACAAGTTGTTTTCATGGCCAAATTTGACCTTTGAACTCTTATTTTGACCTTGACCTTTTAGGTAGGGAGAAAAGCGTTACAGGTGACATGTTAACTTATGATGGATTGCATTTATGCCAAGTTTTAAACTCCATTTATTTATATTCTGCTTTTATATAAACAAGAGGGCCATGATGGCCCTGTATCGCTCCACTGTTTTTTTATGCAAAAAAGCGTGCAATGCGCATGGGTTGAAATGTACTCAAGCATGTGACTTTCTCTTTCTATCCCTCGTCCCACTGGGCGCTTAAAGTTGGAAGGGTGAGCATTTTTATATATGGAAAACGTTACTACAGTGTTAACTAAACAGACTAAAAAGACGGCAATTGTCGCACATCCTAACAATTAAAAACGTTAAGAAAAAAAAAGAAAGAAAAAAACTAGGTTGACAGCTCTCAAGGTGCTCATACAAGTGATATTGTGTTAAAAACTTTCTCGAGTTTTGTATACGGCAATTAGATTTAAAGTTGCCTAAGTAAGTATGATTGACAGACCCATACTTTGTCTAAGAATTTTCATCGACAAAAGCATGATTTGAAAAGGTTTTTTTACAGCCATTTTGGATAAAAATCATATAAATTATGGTTATATATTTTGTAGGTTGTTTAAAANCCCTAGGCCCAATGGTTATGGACAAGAAGATTTTTAAAGTTTTCACAAAATAGGCCTTATATAAGCATATGTTCAATTTTGTGACCCCCGGGGCAGGGTCAAATTTGACCCCAGGGGCATAATTTGAACAAATTTGGTAGATGACTATTAGATGTCGCTACATACCAAATTTGATAGCCCTAGGCCCGATCGTTATGGACAAGAAGATTTTTAAAGTTTTCAGAAAATAGGCACCATAGAAGCATATGTTCAATTTTGTGACCACCAGGGCAGGGTCAAAGTTGACCCCAGGGGCATAATTTGAACAAACTAGGAAGAGGACTATACAAGGTCACTACATACCAAATTTTGTAGCCCTTAGCCTAATGGTTATGGACAAGAAGATTTTTAAAGTTTTCACAAAATAGGCCCTATATAAGCATATGTTCAATTTTGTGACCCCCGGGGCAGGGTCAAATTTAACCCCAGGGGCATAATTTGAGGGCGAAATTTGAACAAATTTGAAAGAGGTTCACCCCAGGAACATTCCTGAGAAATTTCATCAGAATTGGACCAGTAGTTTAGGAGAAGAAGATGTTTGAAGAAAAAATTAACGCATTCACACACGCACGCACGACGGACACAGGACCATGACATAATAAGCTAAAAACTAATACGACATTGCATTAACAACAAAGAAATAAAATCCTACTTGAAAAAAACATAAGCTGCATTTTTTTTATTTTTTTTTTATAAACTTATATTCAGCCCTTTATAAAATTTGATTTATGAATAAGATATAAAACTTGATAGTTATTAATACAAATGACAAAGAAATAGCTCCTTCTTTTTCGTTATCAAAAGCTTTTAAGCACTGATATGCCTTATGAAATTACGCAAGCTTTGCTTTTAGGATTTTTGCCTTTTTGCAGGCTTCTTGTGGCCCCAGTTGTCACAAGATTGGCGACCGTCCCTACAGCTTTTAATGTTGTGTTCTTTTCCGCCTTTTCCGAGCCAGACAAATCTTTATTGGACGATATTTGACCCAGTTCCTGTGACTGAAGTGCTGCCTGTTTGATGGATTTTGCAGACGGTGGTCTTGATGACTTCTTGTTGGCTGATGGTGGTCGTGGTGGGAGCTGATTGGCTGGATTTGAATTGCCTGTTTTTTGATTGGTTGACTGTTGGTCATTGGAGTGGGATGATTGGACAGGGGAGTTAGACTTTTCTGGAGAAATAAAGGGAAATGGAGGATGAGAATACATTTGCATGGCATCATAAGTCTCTACAATTTAATGTTTGAAAAATTTATTTTATTTGAAAATGATATTATTTTTTATTTAAATAAAGTTCTCCCAATAATGCAACTGATAACAAAATCCCAATGATTCGTAATATCTTAACTTTATGTTAATTAAACATCACAATATTCTCATTTCTTAACTCTATAAACAGTTAATGAACATCTCTTTATTTTGTACATTTAAATGTCGATACACTTAGTCAAAAGAAATATTTTAAATCATTGGGTCCCAGGAAAACTACATCATTAAAAGTTGATATCCGCGATAGATATAGAAAGATCCATTTTTAGAGAATTTTGTTTTCTTTTTTATTATGTTAATATTGACAAAAAACGAAACAGTGAGAGTGCAGCACTGTTAAGACTGATATGCAGGATTAGTTGGTAGTTTGTCTAACTCCCCTCTGTGATAGGACTTGGTAGGTTCATAAAAGTACAACAAACAAGTGACTACTTAGATTATGACTAGGGTGCAGAAACACGTGAAATAAGACCACTAAAATCGGCAAAATGGATACTATCTACATGAAAAGATGAATTTTCAGAAATAAATCGTTATCTAATGGAACAAAAATCATTTATCGTTTTGAACATAAAAAAAAATTGGAAGGTACATGGTTAAAATAGCCTTAATACATTAAAAGAAATTTTTGTTTTCAAAAATATATATTTTGTTGAAAGTTAACCATTTTCATGATCTCTGCTTATGCTGTATCAGAGATATGCTTAATATGCATCATTTTATTTAAGAAATAGCTAGAAATGTGTTAAAGACCCTGATGCCCACACAACACATGTTGTCCAAAGAATATCTTTATACCATCCCCCCATACCAACTATCTATATACCATCCCCCATACCCACCCCACCTGCTGATCATTTGAGCCTCATTCTGGGAAAACTTTGCTTAATGCATGTGCATTTAGTTTCATCCCGGATTAGCCTGTGCAGTCTGCACAGGCTCATCAGGGAAAACACTTTCCTCTTTTATGGAATTTCTCGTTAATTGGAAGTCTCTACTAAGCAAAATTCTAGCCTAGGGGCAAAATGTCTTCCCTGATTAGCCTGAGTGGACTGCACAGGCTAATCTTGGACGACACTTTACGCACATGCATTATAAGTCCAGTTTTTACAGAACGATGCTCATTTTCTTCTTAAAGTGGTTACCCTGACTTTTACATGACTGCCTTTGGTCTCAAGGTTATAAACATTGCAAGCAATTTAAATGAAAATCCTTTAAAAGCAAAATACTATGTGGTGAGGGAGAAGTGAAACATCAGTATCTATGAGCAACTAGCATACAGGAAGTTGTTAGGGGCAGAAAATAAAAACTGAAGTAAGCTCACCATTGGTTTGTTTAGGATTCAAAGGCTCTGGTTTTACAGGATCCACATGCTGAAAATTTACAGGATAATATAAGAGGTGTTTATCAGGAGCATGCTCATGCTCAACAATGTTTCCTGTGTAATAAAAAAAATACGAATAATCTTTCCTTAAACATACTTAATATCAAGTTTTAAGGTGGTGTTTTTTTGGCAACTTTTTCTTTGAATGATCAAGTGCATAATGTTATATTGGCAAAATGACATCATCAACCTAAAATGTCTTTAATGTCAGTAAAAACATGTATTAGAATTTATCGGCATATTCTTCTAAAATAAGTATTTTAATGTCAAGAAAGATTCCACACTTGATATCATTACATGCTATATTTTTATTAAACTTGACCAGTAAATTTGTCGGTATTCTCATTAAAGGCTGGATAATGACAAGCCTTAAGACAAACAAGAGATGTGTTTGTCAGAAACACAATGCCCCCGACTGCGCCGTTTTGATTTTTTTTTTTTGACCTTTGACCTTGAAGGATGACCTTGACCTTTCACCACTTAAAATGTGCAGCTCCATGAGATACACATGCATGCCAAATATCAAATTGCTATGATCAATATTGCAAAAGTTATGACAAATTTTCGAAACCTAAACGCAAGTGTGACGGAATATTAGAAGGACAGACAGACAGACGGACGGATAGACAGATGGACAGTGCAATCACTATATGCCACCCTACCGGGGGCATAAAAAAAACTGTCATTAAATGGCACTACCGGTACATCCAATATGTCTCCCAATGCCAGCTTTAGCATACTTGTAATAAATCATATTTTGGTAGGAAACTTGCAACTTTATTTGGTATCTTATTTGTCAAACTAGAAATGCATCCACAAGCAGACAAAGAGGCTTCTATGATGATTCAAGTATATGCCTGAATACATCAAAGCACTGGGTATAATTAAGTATACAACATCCGCATTGTCTGATGCCATATTTAACCCTTTGTATGCTGGGAAATTTGTCGTCTGCTAAAATGTCGTCTGCTTAATTTCTAAATTTAGCATTTTCTTCCATTTTTTTTCCAAAGAATACTATCAGAATAGCAAACAGTTTGGATCCTGATGAGACGCCACGTTCTGTGGCGTCTCATCTGGATCCAAACTGTTTGCAAAGGCCTTCACAATTCGGTTCCAGCACTGAAAGAGTTAACACCCACCTTGTCAGACTTCCCCTTCATTGCCATGTACTCGGCAGACTCCAGCATTCTCTCACTCATCAGCTTGTCCTCCGCGTACAGGACCACCTTGCGACTGTACGAGCCCCCGCTGTTGCCTGTGCTCAGTTTTGACACCCGCTGCATCTGCTGGTGCTCACCGCACAGCCAGACGATCTTCCCGCTCGGCAGACGACACCTTGTACAAGAGAACAGACAATAATAAAACTATTATCTGTAATAGTAACAGAGATACATACTAAATGCACGAAAAGCTTAACTAAGTTTTTGAAGAACAAATGGGGGCAGAATCACGCTAAATTGTTGGTCTCTGTTAAACGTGTGGTAAGTTTATGTTTAGAAAGACCCTGAATACATATACATGTATTAACTCTTTCAGTGCTGGAACCGAATTTTGAAGGCCTTTGCAAACAGTTTGGATCCAGATGAGACGGCGTCTCATCAGGATCCAAACTGTTGTCTATTCTGATAGCATTCTTTTAAAATAAATCGAAGAAAATGCTAATTTTAGAAATTCAGCAGACGACAAATTTCCCAGCATGCAAAGGGTTAAGTTAAACTTCAATATCTGTTGCAGATATGAAGAAGTTGCACACAAGCATAAATCTGAACTGTCAATGTAAACAAAGGGGCATAATTCTGTTTACTGAACTGTCAATTTACAAAAAGAGGCATAATTCTGCTAAACTGCAGGTCAAACTTATTGAACATAGTGAATTACCTCATACAATGACCTCAAACACATGTGTGAAGTTTCAATTGAATACTTGTAGTAGAAACAGTGACATAACAATGTTGCACACAAACCTTAACCTAAATATTACACAGACATAGATGCCTACAAATGGATTAGAAGTATAGTTCCAATTATTCCAAGATAAAAACCTGACAAACATTCTGCTAAATTTGGCTGGGGTGGAATTCCTGGGCTTTTCGAATGTGTTATGAACAACTTACTGTTAATTTGGTGAGAAGAAATGTTGTGAACTTAAAATAAACACTTAACTTTGAGGAGAAACATAAGAAAGACAATTAACTATTTAATATCATAAATGAAGCAGGCATGAAAGCCTTACCTGGCAAGACAGTCCGAGATTTCCTTCGCTTCGTCTTTAGCGAGTTCAGATCGTAAGTGGGTCAACGCTCCGACAAAGTCCAGATTGTCCTCACAAGCCTGGTAAATATAACATGCAACATTTTTTATAAACATGCAATTCATTAGGTCAAACAGTTATTTCATGGACCTATTAAAAACAGTCAAAACAGTGGACCCTTGGTGTCAAAGCTGACATTTTGAACCATTGCCCTTAGCCTGTTACGTTTTGTTTGCAATACAATAACAAACCAGAAATGACTATTCAGGGTATGACATCTTTTCAGGATATGGCATCTTTTAAAGCAGTCATGATCATATTAACAAGGCTTGTCACCATTGGATGACATATGCTCTCTTTTTCCACATTTTTCTAAACCTAAACACAAAGTGTTTTTCCACATTATCGAAACCTAAATGCAAAGTGTGACGGAATTTCAGATGGACAGACAGACGGACATTGCGATCACTATATGCCCACCTTCGTGTGCATTAAAAAGCAAACAATAACTACAACCAACCAGTCGAATCCAGTCCAGGTAGGACTTCCCCTTTCCAGGAGAGAAGCACTTCAGTTTGATGGGGCCCTGCGTCAGGATGGTGTAGATACGGTACAGGTACGGGGCAGCCTTCTGCAGGAACCCCTCCAGCAGCTCGCGATTTCTGAACGCCAGCGGGAACTTCTGAGGGCACAAGTGCCATCCCTGTGTACAGAATAACAATTATATGAGCATCACTCTGTGAAAAAGGGTATAAATGCATGTGCGTAGTGTTGTCCCAGACACGCCTGTGCATACCACACAGGCAAATCTGGGACGACATTTTCTGCTATTATGATATTTTTTGTTTACAGAGCAAAAATTCAGTATAGGCAGAAAGTGTCAACCCTGATAAGCCTGTGCAGACTGAGCATGCTAATCTGGGACAACACTTTACGCACATGCATTAAAACCCCTTTTCACAGAACATGACTCAATTATATTTCTCTTTGCACCAATAACAAATGTTACAAGTAAATTAACTAGATGCCTGTAAGAAACACATCTAGCCAATGGAAAATAATGCTAGTAATTATTTAGCAAACCATGAACCATGCCTATGTTTCAACCTTTGACCTCTTAGTGTGACCTTGACCTTTATGCAAGGAGCAAAGGACTTGTGCTTGGCACGGCTTCTCGTTATGGTGAACATTTGTAAATATGTTTATTGAACATTGCATGATGAAGTAGCAGTAGAGACAAGTGAATACTCAAATTTTATCTTTGACCTCTAAGCGTGACTTGCATACAGACTAAATACTGACCTGTTCATGTTCACAGAGGACTTGTATACAGAAGCTCTCCTTACTCCAGTCATCTGTGTCGTCTGTTTCTTCAAGAGAGTTTTCGTCCACCTTAACAAACCATTGGAACATACACAAGAATGTGTTCATCAAACATTTCAACAGAACTTTCCTTTTTTTCAACATAACTTTCCTGAACAAAAACATCTTCATTTTACTTATCAATTTAATGAATATGAACTTTGTACAAGAATGTTTTTATCAAGAATTTCAACATAATTAACATGAACAAGAAGGTTTAATGAAGCATTTTTTCACATTTAATATGAAGAAGAAAATTTCCATCTCCTTGATTAGGATAAGCAACATAAAGACAAGGCTGTTTCTATACACATTACAGTTATAAGCAATATATAGACAAGGAACTTTCAGAGGCTAATAAGGGACAACAGTTTCCGCCTAAACTGGATTTTCAATAAGAAGAGACTTCCTTAAAACGAAAGATACCATAACAGCGGAAAGTGTTGTCCCTGATTAGCCTATAAAAACTGCACTGGCTAATCTGGGACGACACTTTACGCACATGCATTAGGCCCATTAAAAAGCTTACATTTAGCCTGTCCCTGGATGACCTTGGTCGGCCCCCTTTTTTCGATATTGGGGCCCGTTGAGTCCTCCTATATGATTTTGTGTTGCCAACAGAACTTTCACGTCCTTCGTCCGATGATTTCGCTTTTGCTAAAATTGTGAAAATTGATCCATAACTATATAAAGTTAACCAATCGTTATATCCTTTCAACATTTCTAAATTTATTTTCAGTGCATTTTTAAAACGCAATATGTACCTTACTAGTAAGCCAATTTGTTGCTTTCTTGAGAACAATAATGATGTAAACCAATTACTTTCTTATTCATTAAATTATCTTTATATGTGAAATGCTTTTTGCTAAGCATTTTATCTGTAAGGTAATACCTTTCCCACTCAGAAGGAAAGAGAAATTTCAAATGCAACCAGCATACAACCAGAACAGCCTGCGAGTAACTCGCAGTCTAATCAGGTTTTAAGCTGTTTGCTGCTAACCAGTAGCAAAGGTTTAGAACTGAAGCCTTAATTTGAATCCAGTAAAAAAGGCCTTAAATTTAATTTCATATTTTAACCCTTTGAGCGCTGGAACCGGATTTTGAAGGCCTTTGCAAACAGTTTGGATCCAGATGAGACGCCACAGTACGTGGCATCTCATCAGGATCCAAACTGTTTGCTATTCTGATAGTATTCTTGGAAAAAAAATCGAAGAAAATGCTAATTTTAAATTTAGCAGACAACATTTTAGCACACAACAAATTTCCCAGCATGCAAAGGGTTAAGGGACTACAAACGCGTCAAAATGCGTATCTAGGCGGTAAAGGGTGATATGATTTAAGTTAAAGGCTTATTGTTATGGCTTTGATAAATAGTTATCTATTCCTAACTTATTTTCTTTGCACATGTTGTTATTACTGTTCTATAATATGGGTTTGTAACAGTTTTTTGTGCAACATACATGGACGAGTTAAAATGTTTCCAAATCCTTAAATGAGGCTTGGAACCAAGTGTCTACAGGACCCCTGGTGGGGCCAGATAAAGGGTTATACCCTTCCAAGAAGTACGACTTACAGCTGTCCTTTACGAAGTCCACGACTATGAGTCTCGGCAGCGGCATCTGATCAAGAGAGGCTATAGATCCAAGGATGTGGCGCATGAACTTGCGCTGAATCAGCTCCACCTCCTCCTGTAGAATGCGAAAGGATAAAAATTGTATCAACTTGGGTCCCACTGTGATTTAACACTAGGGATAATAATTTCCTGGAGATGAAGAATACTATTAATGATACACAATGTTTAAAGTAAACAAGATGTGTTTGTGAAACACTATGTCCCCTTTTGAGAGATTTTGACCCATATATTTGACCTTTGGCCTTGAAGGATGACATTGACCTTGACCTTTCACCATTGAAAATGTGCAGCTCCATGAGATACACATGTATGTCAAATATCAAGTTGCAATCTTCAATATTGCAAAAGTTATGATTTTGACCCATATATTTGACCTTTGACCAAGTTGAAGGATGACCTTGACCTTTCACCACTCAAAACGTGCAGCTCCATGAGATACACATGCATGCCAAATATAAAGTTGCTATCTTCAATATTGCAAAAGTAATGGCCAATGTTAAAGTTTTACGCAAACAAACCAACAAACTAACCAACAGACAGGGCAAAAACAATATGTCCCCCAGTATAGACTGGGGGACATAAAAAGGGGCATAGGTTGTGTATATATATTCAAGTAAGACATGCACAGCTTCATATCATAAGGAACAATGCCTTAAGTTTAATTGCTGTACATAGAAAAGTGTTGGAGAATGCCTTTCGGATAAGTTGTTGTCCATGGACAGACAGACGGACAGAAAGACGTCCATAGTGATTCCAAATTACCACCCCCTTCTTCAATAACTAAAGTTACTGAATGTAAACACCTTGTTTGACCCCAAAGCACGCCCCATCAAAGGCCTGCCATCCCACCAAAGTCCATTTTAAAAGCCAAGTTTTTTTTTTCTTGATTTGGAGAAAAGCCTGGCCTTCCATTTTAGGGGCAAAATATGAATAAAAACTGTAAAAGGGGAGAATAGAATTCCAAGGTGAACTTGACATTTGGGGAAAATTGCATCAATTAATATAACTTTTATTAGGTAAAGGGGCATTTTACTTCGGGGATGGGGCCTGTTTGCTAAATAATTTAAATACCTAGTTAATTATACCATGGACCTTTAGTTCTACCTCGAAAAATATGCAAATGAATTCAAGTCTCACATGATGACATTGCATTCTGGATCAAACAAGGGAAACATGCAGTCTCCAATTGAAATGTTTCATAAAAATCTTTTACAGCATGAAAAGCTGAAGGTCAATTGCAAACTTATTTAAATGCTTACAATTTCTTTATCTCATAAATCAGTTTCAAATTCATATCTGCTGCGCTCTGTGTAAAGGGGGTTTAATGCATGTCCGTAAAGTGTCATCCCAGATTTACCAGTGCAGTCAGCTCAGGGTAACCAGGATCGACACATTCTGCCTAAACTGGATTTTAGGCAAAAAGAGTCTTCCTTCTAACAAAAACTACAATAAAAGCGGAAAGCGTCGGCTAATGGCTAATCCAGGACACACTTTACACACATGCATTAAAGCCCCCTTTCTCAGAGTGCGACTTATATTAATAAGTCAAGTTAAAATTAACCTGATAAGCCACAGAGGAATTGCCTTTCTTCTCCGTGTCCACTTCCTGGAGTGTGACATGCTTTTTCTTATCCTTTCCAGTCGCCTCAACGTTTTTCTTTTCCGTGAGTTTCTGCGTCGTCAAGGCCTCCCCCACATACTGAATGAGCACTTTGACTCCCTCAGGATTCTCCTTCTGCAGGAAGACCTCTGACGCCTTGGCGCGAGCGAGAAGCATGCCGACCTGTGTGGTTGAAGACCATGTTAACACTTGTCCGCTCAGAAGCAAAGTGAAAATGCCTTTTGCAACCAGCTTAAAACCACAACAGCCTGCAAGAAACTCGCAGGCTGTTCAGGTTTTATGCTGTTTGCTGCTCATTAGTACCTTAGGGTTGGAAATGTGGCCTTTTAAAGTTGAATCTTAGGTAAGAAAGGTTTTCAATATACTTTATTTTCTAAGAGACTACAATCGCGTCAAAATGCTTATCTTAGCAGTAAAGGGTTAAATGTGTTAAAAGTGAGGCTTAATGTATATGGTTAAATTTAGTTAATTATTAAACCAGGAGTGGGTGTCTACGGTTCGACAGACGTCCATGGTGATTCCAGTGTACGCACCCTTTACTTCGTAATGTGGGTATAATACAAAGATAAACAGAATGAAAAATGTCTACCAAAGGTTTAACCCTTCCGGCTTAGAAGCAAAGTGAAAATGGCTATATTCAATCAGCATAAAACCAGAACAGCCTGCGAGTAACTCCCAGTCTGTTCCTATTTTACACTGTTTGCTGCTCATCAGTATCTCAGGGTTGAAAATGAAGCCTTTAAAAGTTGAATCTAGTAAGAAAGATCTAAAATTTAATTTTATTTTCTAAAGGACTACAAACGCATCAAAGTGCCTATCTGAGCGGTACAAGGGTTAAATAGGAGCCAGGCGTACCTCAGTTTGCTTCCACTTGCTCCCTGTGCCCACCACAACAGTCACAACAGGTAGACCCATGTTCAGGATCCCAAACCTCAGCTCCATCATGCAGTTATCGGACTCTGCATACTGAAATTGACATTCAAAATGATTGGATGAAATTAATCCTGACCTGAAGGCAAATATGCAGTTATTGGACACTGCCTACTGAAATCAAAACTCAAAATAATCTAAAAAATGCAAACCCTGAACTTGAGCTCAATATTGAAATCCGCATTGAAAATGATTGGAAGAAATGAACCCAGAACTTTTGTAAAGTAATAATTAAAAGGTTGTGAGGTAGCAAAAATGGTGTCTGACTAGCGATTAGGAGGTTCCAGTTCAATCACCACCATAGCAGAGTGCTAAAGATCTTCTCTTCAGACACTAAGAACTGGTTCTACCCAGGAAAGCTACTTGCAAGTGTCTTAATTAGCCAAAGGCTTTTGATACAATAAATCTTAAGGAATATAGGGTTTTAAAATGACCCTGATCTTCAAACAAGGAAAGTCACAGGGAGTTAACACATGGCCTCAAAGTTCATGCTTATAACTCTTTCAGCGCTGGAACCGAATTTTGATGGCCTTTGCAAACAGTTTGGATCCAGATGAGACGCCACAGAACCTGGCGTCTCATCAGGATCCAAACTGTTTGCTATTGTGATAGTATTCTTTGAAAAAAAATCAAAGAAAATGCTAATTTAAGAAATTCAGCAGACCACATTTTAGCAGACGACAAATTTCCCAGCATGCAAAGGGTTAATGGAGGGCGATGTGGATAAAGGTGTAGGACCTTTCACTTTGAGGAGTGACATTGAACTTTCACTGCGAAGCATGGGAATTGCACGCTGAATATTAGCTGGTAATTGGGAATTATAGTCCTAAATTATATTAAAATCCTCCTAGGCATGCAAAAAAGTCGAAACTAAAATGTATGACCTTGAATTGTGGTCTTGACCTTTCATGGGTTTTGTGAGCAACAATATGTTTGGTGATGGGAAAAATTAATCCAAAGTGATACACACGGTGCCTATACCACGTGACCCAGTTAACATTTTTAAGGATGTCTTTTTGAATATTTCACCATTTGTAATTGGATAAAGTGGAGAGCCCGCTCATTTGTGAGAGTTTTCTATAGGATTTTTTTTTTTTTTTTAAAACAAA
>VMBQ01000990.1:85635-176753 GCA_007657795.1 Dreissena rostriformis | reverse complement strand
GTATAAAAAGGGCACATAATTCTGTGAAAATGCACACCAGAGTTATCAAACTTTGCCTGCCCAGTACCCTCATGATAGTTAGTAAGTGTACCAAGTTTGAATGCAATAGCTTTGATACTTAAGGAATAAAATGGACCTAAACACAAAACTTAACCAAATTTTCAATTTTTTAAGTATAAAAAGGGCACATAATTGTGTCAAAATGCACACCAGAGTTATCAAACTTTGCCTGCCCAGTCCCCTCATGATAGTAAGTAAGTGTTCCAAGTATGAAAGCAATATCTATGATACTTTAGGGGTAAAGTGGACCAAAACACAAAACTTAACCAAATTTTCAAGTATAAAGGGCCCATAATTCCGTCAAAATGCCAGTCAGAGTTACATAACTTTGCCTGCACAGTCCCCTTACGATAGTTAGTAAGTGTTGCAAGTATGAAAGCAATGGCTTTGATACTTTAGGAAAAAAGTGGACCTAAACACAAAACTTAACCAAATTTTCAATTTTCTAAGTATAAAAAGGGCACATAATTCCGTCAAAATGCCAGTCAGAGTTACCTTACTTTTCCTGCACAGTCCCCTTACGATAGTTAGTAAGTGTTGCAAGTATGAAAGCAATAGCTTTGATACTTTAGGAAAAAAGTGGACCTAAACACAAACTTAACCAAAATTTTCAATTTTCTAAGTATAAAAAGGGCACATAATTCTGTCAAAATGCAAGCCAGAATTATCTAACTTTGCCTGCACAGTCCCCTCATGATAGTAAGTAAGTGTACCAAGTTTGAATGCAATAGCATTGATACTTTATGAGAAAAGTGTACCTAAACGCAAAACTTAACCGGACGCCGATGCCGACGCCGACGCCAACGCCGACGCCGACGCCGACGCCAAGGTCATGACAATAGCTCATAATTTTTTTTCAAAAAATAGATGAGCTAAAAATCAATGGACCGGAACGAGACTCGAACTTCATCTGTAAGTCATGCTGGTAGACTCGCACACTTAATATCAGGTCAATATCTGCAAGCGTTTAGGAAAAAATGTGACTTCTTGACTGTTCATAAGCCTTTTTTACTATATAAATATCAGGAAAACTGTCCCGTCCCCCTAGCAACCAAATTTTTTTCACCGATCTGGACCATTTTCTAACTTGTCCCAGATATCAATAAAACCAATGTTTTGACTAATTTTCATGATAATTGGGAAAAAAAATGTGACTTCTAGAGTGTTCACATGGTTTCTCTATAGCCAAATAAGGAAAACTGCCCCGCCCACTGGCGGCCTTTTTTTCAACGAACCGGAACCACTTTTAAACTCAACCAACATATTATTAAGACAAACATTTTGACAAAGTTACATGAAGATTGGGCATGAAATGTGACTTCTACAGTGTTTACAAGATTTTTCTTATTTTTGACCTAGTGACCTAGTTTTTGACCCAGCATGACCCAGTTTCGAACTCGATCGAGGTATCATCGGGACAAATCTTCTAACCAAGTTTCATGAAGATCGGACAAGAAATGTGGCCTCTACAGTGTTTACAAACCAAATGTTTACGGACAGACGGACAAAGACCGATCCTTAAAGCTCACCTGAGCAATCAGGTGAGCTAAAAATAGTGATGCCAGTTCAATATGTTCATCATGTTTTATAAACTTTATAGCACATTTTGAACAAACGCATGAAGTGAAAAAAAAGAAGAGAAGATCTCACCTCTTTCTCCACGCAGTCTGGACAGGGTAGGTAGAGGTCGTATGAGACGCCGTTGAACGACTCCTCAATAATGCTCTCGAAGACCTCGTGGATCAGGAACAGGATGTTCTCTGGACGTGGACCCCGAACGAACACCACTAGCTCACGATTGTCACTGTAAATAGAAATGAGTCTTGCTCTGGGAAAAAGGGGTTGAATGCATGTGCGTAAAGTGTCGTCCCAGATTAGCCTTTGCAGTCCGCACAGGCTTATCAGGGAAGACGACTTTCTGCTTTTATGGTATTTTTTGTCTTAAGAAATTTTCTTCTAAGCAAAAATCCAGTTCATGCAGAAACCCACATGCATTAAACCCTGTTTTTCCCAGAGCCGGACTCAAATAAAAAACAGTCACTCTCCTGTGATTTTTGTTTACAAACAGCAAATGTTGTTAAAACAAGAGCGTTATCAAAAACTGAACTACAGTTCCTGAACTGCTTTGTGTGGACCAATTCAAATGAAAAAAAGTCCTTCTCTTCATGATTATGACATATTTGAAGTATCGATTAAATTGCTTGAGAAACATAGTTCTTTCCACATACTTTAAATAATAATTCAGACTGACCAACCGACAACGTTTGGCCCATATATACCCCCTATAAAACTTCATTTTAAGGATCACCGCCTTGGAAAGGTCTATAACTTACGTCTGTTTGATCAACGCTGAGTGCTTGTTCTTTGTCAACAGTGATCCTTTCTTCCAGACTTTCTCTCCATCTGAGAGTTGGAATAAACGCACCTGATATGAAAGGAAGATCATTTGTATACATACGAAGAAAACATAGTGAGAACATGAACAGTTTTTACATCAAAATGCAGTTTGTTTACAGTTTAAACCAAGACTAGTTTCCATAGGACAAAGATGCCAACACCTTTCCCTTGTGTTTTTACACTAAACCATTGACCTCTAAGTGTGACCTTGACCTGTTTTGTAGGGAGACCAATGTTGCATGTGACCCTTTGTAGGATGATGGCTTGCATTTGGGCAAAGTTATTTTAAAACCCCATCAGTTTATGGCAAAAAGACCGAAATGTTCAGATAGCCATCCGGACAACGGACGCACAGACAAACCACGTGACTGCTATATACCCCCTTCTTTGAAGGGGTGCATAAAAAACAAAGCTTTCTCTGTGTAAAAAACAATAACAACCTTAAATGGGGCATATGAACATTATATCTCGGAAATATAGACATCTTTTTATTATTATATGCAAAGATTTTTGACTAAGCATAATCATTAAATAAACACCTTTTGATAATGTTATACCATATTTACTGTTGATACACCCATTTAAAAGAAAAATCAATACGTTGTTGAAACTTGAGTATCTGCTTTAGAAAATCTCTTTATACCAGTCGCACAAAAAGCCATCAAAATATTGTCACAAAAAGTAGCAAAAATAGAATAAACAATGATTAGCAAAAATATTTCAGCTACCTGAGCACGATTAAACAGACCCGAAGGTAGGTAGGTGAATCGGTAGACCATCTTTGTTTCACGAACACCTTCTTTCTTGCCAAGGTTTTCCCATTGGACCTGCAAGAGATGAAATGCAAGAGCTAAATAACAAAAACAAATGTAGTCTTGCCCTTAGACCATCAGATTTTGAACATTTTCCAAATAGTTTACGTTCATTCAATTAAACTCCAATCCCAAACTAGGTCTGCATCTAGGCAACCTTGAAACAAAATTTCAGCACATTACTGTCTTAATGTCATGACAAACACTCAGCTTACATTTTTGCAGCGTTTACCCCTCCGCATTTAAGTCTTGAAAGGATTCGTGGTCTAACCCTTTGCATGCTGGGAAATTTGTCGTCTGCTAAAATGTTGTCTGCTACATTTCTAAAATTAGCATTTTCTTCGATTTTTTTTCAAAGAATACTATCAGAATAGCAAACAGTTTGGATCCTGATGAGACGCCACGTTCTGTGGCGTCTCATCTGGATCCAAACTGTTTGCAAAGGCATTCAAAATCCGGTTCCAGCGCTCAAAGGGTTAATCAGCGGACAGTGTAGCTATAGACCAGACAGTTGCGATGCGCAGGCTGGACTGCATCTACGTTGGCCCCATTTGGTATACACATAGTAAGCAGCGGTAGTCAGTTGTTAGTATTGTGTGTCAATGTTTAAGTACTTCTTAATATTTCAAAATTAAATTTGTAGAGTTCTAAAATTGATGCCTAAAAAATCAAATAAATGCACTTGTTGAACGTCCTGACTTTATCTGATGTGCTCAGATCTCTTTACTCGTTTTTGTTGTTGTTGTTTATTGGAGGAGGGGAGTGTGCAATTTTGAACAGTATTTCAGTCAAATCATGAGAGTCTGTTAACATTTTCTTTTTCAAATTCGCACCTCTTTATTTGTAGATGAAGAGAAGAATAATAACTGTTCTGTTCCATTAACAGAACAGAAGAGATAAGAATAATTATTCAAATGAAGCATTACAAGCTCGATCATCGTTTTACAAATTCAAATAAACAATAACAAGAGATGTGTTTGTCAGAAACACCATGCCCCCTACTGCGCCACTTTGAAATAACAAATATTATTTATCATTTGGCAGGTATAGAAATTATCTCCCTTCAAAGCTTGTTACTTCCCTTGGATTTTATTGTTTGACCTTTGACCATGAAGGATGACCTTGACCTTTCACCACTCAAAATGTGAAGCTTCATGAGATACACATGCATGCCAAATATCAAGTTGCTATCTTCAATATGCAAAAGTTATGGCCAATGTTAAAGTTTTCGGACGGACACACAGACTGAGAGACGGACTGACAGTTCAACTGCTATATGCCACCCTACCAGGGGCATAAAAAGATACAATAAAAAAAAACATGGCGGAAATATATTAAATTTTAACAAGTTAACATTACTAGTATAAATATTTTGATCTAGGTACAGCATCATTAGAGTGAGAGCGTTTAATGTAAAACAAAACATGCAGTAATTACATTTTTTGTAGTCAAATATCTTGACAGGAATGAAAATACTATTTTCTTAAGCAAAGACAAAAAAATGACAGTAATGGTTTAGTAAATAATGCTAGTTGAATGTAACCTTTCAGTTATAAGTATAAGCATATGTTTCTATCTAACTATACAACGAATACAAAAAAAACAAGAGCACCGCAGAGCGGGTCCCAACACTCGGCTGTGGGTGCAGTTTTGAAAAAAAAGAGAAAAAGACCTTTGACCCTGACCTTTGACAACTCAAAATGTGCAGATCCATGAGATACACATGCATGCCAAATATCAAGTTGCTGTCTTCAATATTGCACAAGTTATTGCCAATTAAAAAGTTTTGGGACGACGCGGCAGCAGACACGGACGGTGGACGCGTGACGGCGAGCTGGCTATGACAATACCTTGGGTTTTCTTTGAAAACAGCCGAGCTAAAAATGACAAATTATTAACAAATTTTAATGAGATAATTCAATTTTTTAAAGACATTCTACTTAATAATTTGGTTAGTTATTTGTTTAACAATAACCGGGCATGTAGTCTACATACATGTAGTATTGATATATGTGTCGTGTTCTGAGAAAACTGGGCATAATGCTTGTGCGTAAATTGTCATCCCAGATTAGCCTGTGCAGTCCACACAGGCTAATCAGGGAAGACACTTTCCGCTTTTATGACATTTTTCAACAAATAAAAAAAATTTACAAGCGATGTGTTTGTCAGAAACACAATGCCCCCTACTGCACCACTTTGATTATATTTTTTGACCTTTGACCTTGAAGGATGACCTTGACCTTTCACCACTCAAAATGTGCAGCTCCATGAGATACACATGCATGCCAAATATCAAGTTGCTATGATCAATATTGCAAAAGTAATGACCATTTTTTGAAACCTAAACGCAAAGTGTGACAGAATTTCAGACAGACGGACAGTGCGATCACTATATGCCCACCTTTGGGGGCATAAAAATGACACATTATTAACAAATTTTTATGAGATATATCAATTTTGTTAAAGACATTCTACTTAATAATTTGGTTAGTTATTTGTTTTACAATAACCAGGCATGTAGTCTACATACATGTAGTATTGATAATTATATACTACTAAAAATTTGCGAAGGATCACTTTTTATTTTGTTTCGCATTATCTTCAATTTTGGATTTTAATACGTTCATTTTAAATTTTTATTTTGCAGGTTTTGATATTAGAATGTGTGTTTTTGATTTTATTTTTATGTATTGATTTATCATTGATGCGTAACGCTGGCTGAATCTAGCTAGGGGTGACTTTTGAAGGTTTTAGTGCATATGTGTCAGAATTGAATTTATTGTAAAAGTCTGCAAAAAGTGAAAGGATCTTTTCAATATCATGTATGGTTCCCATCGGCATTGATTACTGATTGGCATCGTCTTCTCATGCTACTGAAAAGCCCACGGATGCTGTCTTATGGGATTCGAACCCATTCCTCTAGGAGGGCTTGTCGTAGGTCCTGGATTGTGATAGGCTTAACAGGGCGTGCAGTCGTCCATTAAAATGAAATCTGGGCCTATTGCACCAGCATATGGACGGACGTATACATCCAAGACCTCTCTGACAAATCTCTGTCATAGTACCGTTATTAATGATATGCAGATATGCAGATCGGTCTTCTCCTGCATGCTGATCCTAGCCAAAACCATTACTGAGCCCCCACCATAATGATCATGGTTTGCAATGCATACTGGTGCGAATCGCTCATTGGTTTTTCTCCACACCCAGGCACGTCTATCTGTAAAGTCAACACAGAATCTAGATTGTCTGTTAATAGTACTGGTGTCCAGTCATTTAAAGACCAGGTTATGTTATCTTGTGCCCATTGGAGACGTGCCTGGATGTGGTTGCGCATCAATGGAATACAAATGGCAGGTCGTCTAGCCCTCATGCCAACACTATGCAATCTGTTTCAAATGGTTTGAGTTGAAACCCGAACCCCTGATGCATTCTGTAACTCATTTTGAAGGGCTGTGGTGTTCATAAGCGATGACGTCAGGCTTGTACCACGATAAAACGGTCTTGTGTCTGCGTAGTAGCCCTCTGACGACCTCCCCTGTATCTGGGGATAACATCACCATGCATTTGGTAGCAGTTCCACATCCTGGCTACAACGCTCAGTGAAACCCCTAGCTGACGTGCTACATGACGTTGTGATGCTCCTCCTTCCAGCATCCCAACCCCCCTGTTCATTTCTTCTAAGCTAAGATGTCTTCTTACGCGATAGTTAGCCATTTCACAACTTTCAAGATGAATGATTGAGCTACAAGTGCAGATTTGAAGCATGTTCACAATGTGTTTGTCAAGTGCAAGGCCAAATGTCATGGCTTTTTCGTGGGTATTGCTTTTCATGAGCAAATTAGCTAGCCTGTGGAAACAAAATCGATAAGACAGGTTATTGGTTATGTAGAATACGCACTCATACATTGGAAAACACAAGCTTTTTTGTTTTAAATAATAAACACTTCAAATTACACATACTACAAAAAGTGATCCTTAGCAAATTTTGAGTAGTATATATACACATGCATTTACAAGTTCTGATAAGTAAAATAGGAAATCAGTTGTTAATTTTTATAACACAGATCAATTATTAGAATAAACTGAATAAAAATAGATAAGCAAAATGTTTGGATAATTAAAATGTTCCTTATTCTCTGTAAATTTAATCAAAATGGAGAAAAGCTGGTGTGAAACAACTTCACAAAATAAGCCAGAAAATCAGCTTCTTTGACGATTGATTTAACATACTTTTTTTTTTAGGAAAAATACATTAATTTGAAGTCTGCAAGTATTGTTAGTCGAAGTTAAATAAACTTACATTCATAGAAATTGGAAATGCTGATAATGTTAAAGCTATATGATATTAAATAATACCTCAATCCATGTTACACTCAATTATAAAAAAGTATTCTTTTAGTATTAATTCCATGTTGACCACCAATACAAAAACGAAACTATAGTTGATCTTCAGGGATTTGTTTCCTTAGTGAATATTAAATACTATTATATGATTTAAAAAGAAATCTATAAGGTCTAAATGTAATATCTCAATATATATATGTATACTAGTATTAATCATACCCCAAAGTTGACCATCTATAGGAAAAACAAAATACAATAGGGATATATTTTCTCGTAGGAAATTAAACAATACTGTACACTTTAGACAACATTTTAACTTAAGCAACAATTATACAATTACAATATTAAAAAACAAAACAAACAACAAGAAAAACAAAACAAGACACACTTTTCCTGGGTTTGCTGGTTGACCAGTACTAAATGAACATACTAAGGCCAGTAAATTACATCTGTTCTACTTGAATCAGAGGTAGGGGGAGAATGGCAATAAAATGTATTTTATTGTACAGGTAAATGTATTTACGTCATCAGGCTGTTCCCCAGGCAACAGGCAGGGCACGATGTTGACGGGTTCTGAGGGCAGAGGGAAGGTGAGGTCAAAGTCCTCGGTGAGACGCAGCAGCCACTGGTGCAGAGCCGGGTCATATTGCGCCCACACCTTCGGGATGTCCTCATGCAGGAACCTTCCATGGTTTTGCTTAATATAAGTTTAAACCTATTTTTTAAGCTCCATTGCATCGAAATCCTAAGGCTTATGGAAACGCTCTCGAGTCCATTTCCTGGGACTAGAACCAGTACTTGGTGTCTTTGGGGGAGATGGAAAGATAGCTCCCACAGTGGGGATCGGACCCGTGAACTCCTGATTGCTAGGCGGACACCATATCCACTATGCCACGGTGACCTTTGAAAATTGATATACTAGTTAAAGGGTTTTATGCCATATGCTGCCAGCGTAGCTCCGGAACAGCCTGCGAAGTCGCGCCGTCTGGTCATGAGCTTCTATGTCCGATATAAAAGTAAGGCAAGGTTTCGTGGTATCATTAGCGGACAGGGTAGCTACTGACTAGACTGGGCTATAATGAAAAAGAAGATCCATATACCGTTAGGCTATATTTTGATGCTTATGATGGCACACACAGTCACATTTGAGACATCAGCATGAATAAACCTAGCATTGTTTTGCTGAATAATCAAATAATATTACATTTAGTAATTTTTTTGTCTAAGTATTCTCATATATTGGGTTTGTTATTTTGAAGGAACCTCCAATGTTTTTGCTGAACATACATACATGACATAGGGAAAGATCAAAAGCAAAATAAGCTGGGTACTGCCCCTTGGTCCCCCCCTGCTCATCAAAGAAGATTGTTGCTCTTTTGAAAATTAATGCACATTCAAATATTTAAGGACACAGGAAAAGAGTACATATGCTTCATTACCTTTATTAAAAGGTTTAAACTAAGAAATTCCTTGGAGATTAGAAAATGTCGCTAGGCTGAAATGGCTTTCCACCCTTAACCTTTTGTGAACCTAGATCTTTCCGTAACACGACAGACAAACATTGTAATTAATAACGGTAAAAATAATAATAATACCTTTAATGCATTGAATAACGGCAATACTCATACCTGTATGGGTGAGCTCTGTGCCGACACGACACAAGCCATCACGTCGACAATCCACTGCGGATTGATAACAACATAATCCCGCAGGAAGTCGTTATCAAAGTACTGTAGGGTCCCGAGGTCGTGTAGAAGCTGGACCGCCATCTTTACGTCTCGCTCGTCGAAGATGCCTTGGTCCATGGCAAACTGACGGATCACTTCCCACTTAAGGTAGTTTTTCTTCTTCATTCGCTCACTCAAGATACGATTTTCAAAGTTGAGCCAAACTTTTGGTATCTTCTCGCCCATGTAGCCTTGTTGTAGGGTGACGTCAAGTAGGCTTTTCTGAAGATCTGATATTCCCTGTACAATAACAAAATAATTGAGCCTAGATCTGTGAAAAGGGGGTTAAATGAATGTGTGTAAAGTGTTGTCCCTGATTAACCTGTGCAGTCTGCAGAGGCTAATCAGGGACAACACTTTTTGCCTAAACTGGATTTTTTCTCAGAAGAGACTCTCTTTAAACGAAAAATATCATAAAAATTGATACTACTGAAATCAACAAATCTTGTTTTGATTTCATGCTTTCTGACCATTTGTTTACATTTAAAAAGAGTTAAAATTTAAGAATTTTACAGGTATAACAATGTCATGATGTCAACATTATACTGTCATTACACAGCAAAACAGTTCACATGATCAATAATTCTCAGTTAATTTTAACTGCTTAAAACAACGAATAATCGTGTTTAATTCACTGATATTTCATTTGGTAGTCTAGCGCTCTATCAACTAAGATAGCTATTTTGCTTAGCTCCGGTCTCTTTAACATGTTCATTTCAGTTATTCTTTTCCTGTCATTTTAATCATTCAAATGGTCTTTATTTTAGACCAAATTAATTCTCATTAAAGATTATTTGTTGTGACATAGAAATTCAGTTGTAACTTAAATTAGTTATTAAACCTGTAAGAAGACATGGCCCTGTTTAACTTAAAGGTTGTAATAAGTTTAGGCTACAATAACATACAATTCCCGTTATGGAGCTGACACGATGGAAACTTGCAATCTGCGGATATCTCTCCAGTAGTTCCTTCTCTGGGATTTCTGCCTTCGGAATCTATGGAAACGGACAAACAATACATTTAAAATGCAGAACCATAATGTTCAATTTCAAGAGTTATACATATTTTAGGTACGAGAATGATCATGTTTGAAGCAATTCAAATAATTGTTTAAAAAAAGACTAAGTATCAAAATACGGTAATTTTTTAACCCTTTGCATGCTGGGAAATTTGTCGTCTGCTAAAATGTTGTCTGCTAAATTTCTAAAATTAGCATTTTCTTTGATTTTTTTTCAAAGAAAACTATCAGAATAGCAAACAGTTTGGATCCTGATGAGACGCCACGTTCTGTGGCGTCTCATCTGGATCCAAACTGTTTGCAAAGGCCTTCAAAATCCGGTTCCAGCGCTCAAAGGGTTAAGAGAGAAAGTGACTGAGAGTTAACATAAGTGTATATGCTACAGGGTACAAGCATCTGTTTATACACCAAAACAAATTGAGCTGAACCAAAGTCAACAAGATGTGTTTGTGAAACACTATGTCCCCTTTGAGCGATTTTGACAAATATATTTGACCTTTGACCTTGAAGGATGAAATTGACCTTTCACCACTCAAAATGTGCAGCTCCATGAGATACACATGCATGCCAAATATCAAGTTGCTATCTTCAATATTGCAAAAGTAATCATTTTGACCCATATATTTGACCTTTGACCTTGCAGGATGACATTGACCTTTCACCACTCAAAATGTGCAGCTCCATGAGATACACATGCATGCCAAATATGAAGTTGATATCTTCAATATTGCAAAAGTTATGGCCAATGTTAAAGTTTGTGCAAACCAACAAACAAACCAACAAATGGACAGGGCAAAAACAATATGTACCCCAGAATAGACTGGGGGACATAAAAAATATAATTTTAATGCAGTCCAGTCTTATGTACAAAGCCTTAAAACGCAGACAAACACGCAAGTAACAATTAGTTACATACCAGATCACACTGCATACCTACAACTATGATTGGTGTCCCAATCAGTTACATACCAGATCACACTGTGTTCCTACAACTATGATCGGTGTCCCAGGGGCGTGACAACATATGGAGCTCAACCAGAAGTCAAGGCCAGCATGCTCGTAACCTTGACGCATGCTCCATAGTAACAGGTAGACTGCTCGCTTGGAGAGGAAAAACTGAAACAATTTCAACGTAGATTAATTGCATTATACAACATACTTTGGATGATTTATTGTTTAATTAATTGAAATATGCAATAAAATAAACAATATGGCACTAATAGGTCCTTAGACACTCACCTCAGTTCATGTCATATGGAATTTGCAAAAAAATATCAAAAGGTAGTAAACTGTTCCCAAGGTTTGGTTCAGTTTTTTTAATTAAAGCCTCCTATAGAAGTTTTTTATTATGTACTGATACCATTTTTTGAAATAGAAAAAATAACACAACTGCCTCAAGTACTTTCATTTTGTGTCCGCAAAACTTCTTGCTCCTGTAGTGTTCACATACTTTTTCATCAACTTCACTTGGTCTCCAAGTTTTTGAATCCCCATGACCCAGTTTCAAAGTTAGCCTAGCCATAATATATAATTTTTTGACAAACTTTCATGAAGATAACGCAATAAATGTGGCCTCAAGACACGCTCAATTTTGAGGCAGACATACACACACATGATCACATTAAGATCCCTGTGCAGACAGTTTATCCATTAATACCATACTCGAGACACTTATGCACATAAAATGAGCCTCGCTCTAAGATAAACAGGTTTAATGCATGTGCATAAAGTGTTGTCCCAGATAAGCCTGTGAAGTTTGCACAGGCTAATCTGGGACAACCCTTTCTGCCTTGACTTGATTTTTTTTTAAGAAGAGACTTCCTTTTAAAGAAAAATTCCATTAAAGGGGAAAGTGTCATCCCTGATGAGACTGTGCCAACTGCAGAGGCTAATCTGTGAAACACTTTACGCACATGCATTAAGCCGATTTTTCCAGAGTGCGTTTCAAATGTCTGCATACACTATAAACACCAACCTGGTGCGTGTTGTAATACACAGCCTGGCCAGCGAAATCCCACGTGCTGTACGTGATCTCTTGACCTGACTCACTCGTTACACTCCATGGTTTGATGTCAATACCGTCCGTGGGAGTTTCTTTCTCAGTCCCGGAAGTCTTCTTATCAGTTGCCATAAGGGCGCGAATCAGACTAGATAAATAGAAATAAGCCACACCCTGGGAAAATGGGGTTTAATGCATATGCATTAAGTGTCGTCTCAGATAAGCCTGTGCAGTCCCCACAGGCTTATCAGGGACAACACTTTCTTATTTAATTGTGTTTTTCACTGAAAGGAAGTATCTGCTAAGCAAAAATCCAGTTAAGGCAGAAAGTGTCGTCCCTAATCTGAGCACATGCACTAAACTTCATTTTCCCAGAGCAAGGCTCATATAAATGACAATCATTCTTAACTTGTATAATCTAAGTTATCGAAACTACTAAGTTTTAAATTGTTTTAACATTTAAGAAGGTTAGGTTTAAGACTTGAAAAGGCATGCTTACTGAAATAGTATCAAGACTACAGCACTATGGTGTTTAGTACTTAAGAAATAAGACTAAATGCCAACAAACTGCCAACAAACTGAATTCCAACTTGATGAGACCACCTGCACTAAAGCAGTGCTGACTAAATGCCAAGCAAATCTAGTTTAAGAACTGAAAAGGCATGCTTATAAAAGAATAATTTTATCAAAACTACAGCACTATGATGTTAAGTACTGTAGCAATATGACAAAATGCCAAATATGGCACAATCAACTTGAAGAGAACACCTAGCTGCATACAAGCAGTGCCAATTAACCCTTTGCATGCTGGGAAATTTGACGTCTGCTAAAATGTTGTCTGCTGAATTTCTAAAATTAGCATTTTCTTAAAAAAAATAATCAAAGAATACTATTAGAATAGCAAACAGTTTGGATCCTGAAAAGATGCCATGTTTTGTGGCGTCTCATCTGGATCCAAACTGTTTGCAAAGGCCTTCAAAATTCGGTTCCAGCACTGAAAGAGTTAACCCTTTCACAGTAAAAATGGCTATATAAAAACAGCATAAAACCAGAACAGCTTGCAAGTAAATTGCACTCTGTTCAGGTTTTATGCTGTTTGCTGCTCATCAGTACCTTAGGGTTGGAAATGAAGCCTTAACAACTTGAATCTAATCAGAAAGGTCTTCAAATTAATCTGATTTTCTCAGGGACTACAAACGTGTCAAAAAGTGTATCTGAGAGGGAAAGGGTAAATGCCAGGCAAATAATACCTCGTTTTTCCTGCGCCTCCAAGACCGACCACCATGAGCTTAGTGCGTCTGCACTCGGTGAAGCCTCCTGCCAGGCGCTTGAGGTACGCCTTCACGGACTCGAACCCCCGACTCACGATTTCAGTGGGTGGGGTACGCAGTTGAGGACAGCTCTGGATGGCTATGGCTGAAATGGAAATACAAATGGCTGCAATTGAATGGTAAAGCAAGACAAAATGATAATTGAAATAGAAGCAGTCATCTTACACAGCCCATGGATGCGGATATCTGTCCCATTTTCTTTTAAATCCGACTTTTTCAAAAACTTAAACATTCAGTCAATACTCTGTTTCATTCAATTAACAACTCCAGATTAGACCAGTGACTATGTTATTATTGTATTATTGTTAGTTGGTTTTTGTTTGATATGTTTACCTGTGTTGGAATATGCCACAAACTTGATAGAATGACACTATTTTTACTGGGACAAACAGCATTCTTTCAGTTTAAAAACTGACACATAAAGGGCAGTAATCTGGTTTTTGACTTACATTTAATGTAAGAAAAATGCTGAAACATTTGATCAAAACTTGCATAGCAAATAAGTTACCAGCCATTATCTTTTGCATCAATTACCGGTAATTAATGTAAATTTAATGTTAAACTTAAAACAATTGTATTTATTGCAAAGAAATTTGAATGCTTAATTATGCAGCAAATTTTTGACAATCCCATTTCTTATAAAATAAATTTGATTCATGTCTAAAGATAATAGTCAGGGCCTGGTTGCTCAAAACTTCAACAAACAGTAAAGGTAACAGCTATAAAGCTTTTTCCCACTGAAATGAAAACTATAGATTTAAAATGTGAGTTTATTCAGTCGATTTTGTAATTCTGAAGTAAATTCAAAATGTAGGACATACAAGTCCCTTGTAATATTAATCTTGTTTAAATCTGAAATTCCCAGGCTGTTAGATTAACAAGCCATTTAAGTTTAAAGCATCCAGACCCAGGCCTATGACCTACATTTGATGTTCGGCAGATGCCCCAGGGGCCCGGGCAGTGACCCCAGTAGCATACAGTCGCTCAGCGAGAGCTGCTCTAGATTCTGAAGTTTGGTGATATCTGCGGGTACCATGGTAACGGCCTGGAAGTCCAGGTGCAGGGCCGAGAGGTTACGCAGCTTGTAGACCACTGGGGGAATACCGCCTGTCTCCACTTTGTCTGCAGAAGAGAGGAGAAAATTGGACATGACATGCACAACTAAACTTGTAGAGCACTGGGGGAATACCGCCTGTCATCTCATTGTCTGGAGAAGACATGGGAAAATTGGACATGACACACCCCAACAAAAACAGAGCTTTTCACGGCAGTGGTAAATATCCCCAACCCTGCTCCCCATAACATAAAGCAAGTTACATTTACACACAGTCTAGTTATCTGAAAGAACTTTTTTCTAAGCATTTTCTTATTATATAAATTTGTCATAGCAATGTCTGTAAACTTTGATCACAGGTATATGTGGCGTGTTCTGAGAAAACTGGGAAAAATGCTTATGCGTAAATTGTCACTCCAGATGACATCAAGGACAACAATTTCCGCTTTTATGGAATTTTTCGTTGAAATGATGTCTCTTCTTAGCGAAAATCCAGTTTAAGCAGAAAGGGACGTCCCTGATTAGCCTGTGCGGACTGCACAGGCTAATCTGGGATGACACTAAACGCACATGCATTTTGTCCAGTTTTCTCAGAACTCGACACATATGCTCAGGGCAAACACCGGATTATCTGTTAATGGATATCAACATGCAAAACAGGAGTATCCTGTCATCGATAAGCAGGTTATTTAACGGGATGATCAGGCAAATTGTTCAAAATGGAAAATATCATTGACAACAAATCTTAACTGGGGAAAAGCATACTTAAGTCATTCATGCCAAGTCTGGGTATAAGGAAGAACAGCTCAGAGTTGAGGGCAGCTATTTCCTCCTCATCCAGGGAGCCATTGTGGTTGTAGTCGTACTTCTCAAACATCTCCACGACTTTCTGTCAAATAAAAAATGTCTTTTTGTATCAATATTTTATTCAGAGAACAGTGTTTTTATGTGTTAGTATAGTTATAACAAATAATACGAGTAAACAAACACTATATAAGTTATAATCATAACTGATTATCAACATTGACCTAGATATTATTATTACTGGTTATCAATATTGACCTAGATATTATTACTACTGGTTATCAACATTGACCTAGATATTATCATTACTGGTTATCAACATTGACCTAGATATTATTATTACTTGTTATCAACATAGACCTAGATATTATCATTACTGGTTATCAATGTTGACCTATATATAATTATTATTACTTATTATCAACATTGACCTATATATTATTATACTGGTAAACAACAATGACCTAGATATTATTATTACTGGTTATCAACATTGACCTAGATATTATTATTACTGCTTATCAACATTGACAAAGATATTATTATAAATGGTTATAAACATTGACATAGATAATATTATAACTGGTTATCAACATTGACCTATATACTATTATTATTACTGGTTATCAACAATGACCTAGATATTATTATAACTGGTTATCAACAATGACCTAGATATTATTATTACTGGTTATCAGCATTGACATAGATAATATTATAACTGGTTATCAACATTGACCTATATACTATTATTATGACTGGTTATCAACAATGACCTAGATATTATTATTACTGGTTATCAACATTGACCTAGATATTATTATTACTGGTAATCAACAGTGACCTAGATATTATTATTACTGGTTATCAACATTGACCTTGATAGTTGTATGACTGGCTATCAATCTTTACCTATATATTATAAGTATTGGTCATTAACCTTAACCTAGATATTAAAGTGAACAACCTATAACAAGCAGCTTAGGCAGTCCTTCCCAAAATTATTATTTATTGCCGGCCAGCAAGTCCTATAATCATGCAGCCATTGCCGGCCCAAAAAAAAATGTAGAAGAAAGACAAAAATGGAATTTTTTAACAATGTTTTAATATTATTATAATACTTATTGTACATATCCAATCCACACATGTATATCAATAAAATTAACATTATTTTTCATTCAATGTGTAATAGTTATCATGCATTAATTCATGTAGAATGTCCAAGATTGTTTTCCTTTTAACTCCTGTGTTGATGTTGACAGTTCGCGGGAAGGTAACAATGACCTTTGTGCATGCCCTGCTTGCTTACGAATCAATCGTATGAAACGGGAACCACAACGCACGTGGTTGTCAATTTTGATTTTCTCCCTTTGCGGAATGTACTCATATAGTGATGACGTAGTTTGTAATTCGCTTTGACGATGCAGCAAAAAACTTTGGATACCGTTTCAACACTTACGTCATTCAAAAAATTAAATCTATGAAAAACCGTTTTACATAATCGGAGTATTCATTAATAATTCAGTAAAATCTAACTTTATCATTGATACTTTTCTGAAAAAAGCTTATGGAATTCCGAAATTTCGCCATAATTTTATTACCGGACACGAGGTCCTACAATATTAGAATAATTTATGGGTTTTTCAATTTATTATCGAAAAAATCCGAGGACCGACGGTATTTGGGAAGGACTGAGCTTAGGTATGATGAAAACGCTGGCCGTAGGGAGTGGACAAAAAAGTAATCCACATTTTAATCGACCGAATGCATTACATAAGCAAACCAACATATTCCCCCGTCTTTGATCAAGGGACATAATTACTGACCTCTTCTCCTCCGATATAGTCTGCCATTGATCCGTGCTGAGTCCAGAATTCCATGTACATGTCCCGTGTTATTTGTGACCTTTGACCCATCAGCTTGAACCACGGTGGACCTGAAATAGATCGACCTGTGCGTGCAATTCAAATGGGAGTAAAACTTTATTTTTGTGTTAACACATTTTTCTTGAGTATATAATATTATATAGGTACTACAGGGAAACATGAGGCAATTATTAGGGCTGTAACAGATACCCGAAATATCCGATATCGGATCCAACTTCAGATTCGCGGATTCGGATCCACCCCTGGAAATTTCGGTCCCGAATATTTATTTTCGTAGTTGTATGTAACCTAGCGCTGTTTTCACAAGATTTTTTTATACAGACTGGTTCTGTTTAAAAGATACGTATAACAGTCAATATTTATGAACATTTCACAGTCAAAAACGCATATCATCCGAGATCATTCGACTTTTATCATATAAAGTACCTATTTTCGCGCACATGTCAGGGCGGAAAATGTTTGACTCTGGATTGTCTTCGTAGTGAAATAAAAGAAGGACTCCGCAAAAAGTGGAGAGATAAGCACAACATATCCCTTTCTGGCACAGATAGCATCAGGTATCATGTTATGCAGGGAACCTTAGTGTCCAGTTAGAAAAACCTCTTCACATATATGGTTTGCCTGGACCCGGACAATGTTAATATGTGAAAACAAAATTCAAACTGAATGAACAGTGAAAATTGGATTTGTCAACGAGAAATGTATTAAATGTTAAGGTTTTATTTAATTTCGACATTGCTAGATGATGTTATAATACATGTTCATTATTGCGGTATAATATTTACATACTTCTTTTACCGGTTGTTAGGAAAAAAAAATCAGAAAAAGATGGTAGAAGAGTATTTTGTTATGTGTTTTTGTTAAATATGTTTTTTTAGCAAAATTGTATTTCTAACCAAAAATGTCTTTAATTTAGACAGAAAATTCTCTTTTCCTCTTATTTGATGAAAAACTGCAAGAAACCTTATTTGGATTTGGATTCAGATCCAAACCAATTTTTTGGATTTGTGACAGCCCTAGCAATTATTGTTATTAAGTTTAGTGACAGATCAATTATATCAAATTGTGAAATTTCTATTTTTCTGCTGGTTAAGAACGCTTTTACTAATATATGCCTTTAATAAAAGAATTTTCACTGTAATCTAAGCCTTATAAAAGCTGTTACACGAGGAAGGCCTGAAAAAAGCTGCCATCCATATATTTCACACGATCATACCAATGAGTTTGAGCAGGTGCAGTTTTGTGAAAGTAACAAATATTGAACTACATAAAAATAGTATTATATATTATATATTTGAGTTCATTTATTTTTTATTAAAATATAGGGTTGATTATGGACCTTCGTGAACCTTGTACTTAACATAGCCATACCGATGAGTTTGAGCAGGTGCAGTTTGTTAAGCTCTCCGAAGGACTGTGGCAGGGAGGTGAGAGGGTTGTAGCAGAGCTCCAGTTGCTCCAGATTGCGCAGGCTACCAAACTCTTTCGGGAGGGATTCAAGCTGCAGGTCCGCTAGTACCAGCACATTTAGCTGGAATACATTGAAAATGAGCCTAACTTCATAAAAAACTGGGCTTCATGCATGTGTGTAAAGTGTTGTCTCAGATTAGCCTGTGCAGTCCGCACAGGCTTATCAGGGACGACTGTTTGCACATTTATGGTATTTTTGTGATAAAAGGAATTCTCTTCTTAGTGAATCTGGTTAAGACAGAAAATGTCGTCCCTGATTAGCCTGTGGGAACTGCACAGTCTAATCTTTGATGACACTTTACACACATGCATAAAGCCCTGTTTTCCCATAGCAATGTTCATAAACTAGAGAGATATTGTTCTTCTTTTTGATTTCTGGATTTGAACGAGACATATCACTGCAGGTGATTAATAACTGCATGTAAGGCTCCCACACAGATTCTGAGATTAAACAAGGCTTGTCACCATAGGATGACATATGCCCCCTTTTTCCACATTTTTCTAAACCTAAACGCAAAGTGTTTTTCCACATTTTTCGAAACCTAAATGCAAAGTGTGACGGAATTTCAGACTGACAAACGGACAGACAGACAGAAGGACAGTGTGATCAATATATGCCCACCTTCGGGGGCATAACAAAAGAATAGATAACTGATTACTGTACACAACACGTTTCAAATATGTCATTTATGTTACAAATTATTTCAAAACTGTTCTTAAAAATAAGGATTAAACTAGGCCTTACTGGGTAAGTGGTCCAATAAGCACAGAGGGTGGTACAATCGCTTCTTACTCCGGGTCCTCACATGATACAGCCTTATGAAAGGAGCTCATAAAATCCAGAATATACAAATACACACCTTTAAGGTCAATACTTACTGGACTGTTTTGGGGCCATTCCTTCGATAGCTGTCTGATTGGTGAGTTTGTGACGGTCATCCAGAGGACGGATTGACTCATGAAGAAGTCGTCGGGAAGGGAAGATAACCCCAGATTAGTCATCGCCACGAGCTGTTATACAGTAAAGGCTGGATTACACTAATTCCATTTCCCATATGGTCCCGTTATAAAACTGCAAACTTTCAAATCATTTTTCTTGTATTTCCTATACATCAAATTTTGCAAGACCGCTATCATGTTAAAGATAAATCTGTCGTCTTACAATAAATGCAGTCAAAATATATGGCCTCCTAACTTGTAAGAAAATCAAAAAAATCCAAAGGCAAGCAGCCTCGGAAAACAGAGTTTCGGAAGTGATATTTCAACAAAAGCCCCGTACTTCAATAAGCACACCCCATTTATCTTTCAACGTAATCCCCACTGTAATCCAGAAAGAAATGCACCAAAATGTTGCAGACACACATAGGATGCAGAAAAACATCACAAAAAGCATGGGTGTGATTGCTGAATCGCTTTTAAACCCGAAGAGAAAAGAACGTTTTAGAAATAGTGCGGCACTACTTTCTAATGGACCATGGAGGGATACACAGTGATTTAGTGTAATGTAACCTAAAGACAATATTAACCCGTTAACACTGAGATACTCACTTTGAAGGAATTGTAGTCCTTTAACCCTTTGAGTGCTGGAACCGGATTTTGAAGGCCTTTGCAAACAGTTTGGATCCAGATGAGACGCCACAGAACGTGGCGTCTCATCAGGATCCAAACTGTTTGCTATTCTGATAGTATTCTTTGAAAAAAATCGAAGAAAATGCTAATTTTAGAAATTCAGCAGATGACATTTTAGCAGACGACAAATTACCCAGCATGCAAAGGGTTAAAAAATCTAATTAAATTAAAGACCTATCTTACTAGATTCAAGTTTTAAGCGCTTTATTTCCAACCCTAAGATACTGATGAGCAGTAAACAACATAAAACCTGAACAGACTGTGAGTTACTCGCAGGCTGTTCTGGTTTTTGGCTGGTTTCATATAGCCACTTTCACTTTGCTTCTGAGCGGGAAAGGGTTAAAAAAACTATCAAATTAACTACACGAGTCTTCAAAACAGATACATGGATGGAAGAATGAATGAATGATGGATGGTGGATGAACAGATGGATAAAAGAAAGAAGGATGGATGAATGTTTGATGAATGTTTGATAGATGAGTGTATAAATGTAAGATGAATGAAAGAATGGATAAATAAATGGATGAAAAATAGATGAATGAATAAGTGAATGAACAATTCATGAATGGTGGAAAAATGGAAGGCTGAATGAATGGACACAGAAGCACTTACAAATGATAACATGTATCAACTAAATTCATAGCTTTAACAATGTTTTAGACAACACTTTATTAGAAAGTGCATGTTTATAAAGTTACACTAAATATTGGAAAATAATTACAAAATTTGAATCATAAATCTTTTTTTCAAGTGTTGTTCACAACAGTTTTATCTAATGTAGAAATGCTTGTAAGATACAACAGTTTCACACTCAACTGCTTTTTTCTAAACACAACTCTTTTGATCACGATTTAATTTTCTAATCATTAGCAAGTCTGAATCTGATAGACATTTATGATGATAAAACAATGCTTATCAGGGATCACACTTTTCGCCTAAACTGGATTTTCATTTAGGAGAGACTTATTTTAAACTTAAATCTCATAAAAGTGGGAAGTGTCATCCCTGATTATCAAGTGCAGACTGCACAGGCTATTCTGGGATGACACTTTACGCACAATGCTTTAAGACCAGATTTCGCAGAACAAGGCTCAAGTATAGATTGTAGCAGTTCTATAATAGACAATAGATAGATACATACCTTCAGCTTACGCGCCATTCCAATCCCCTGAGGCAGGCTCTTCAATCTTGTCATCCTCGGAATCCTTGGCGCGCCGAGTTGAAACCTCTCCAGGTTTGGAAACCGTGAAAAGAAATCGTCAGGCAACGACTCCAGTTCGGCAGTCGACCAATGGAAATTTGTTACAAACTCCTCGTACGGCTCGAAAAGGTCATCTCTGATGTGTTGGCCATCCCCCCTCCAGACACTTCCCCTTGAGTTCAGATGGGCCTTGCAGAACAAAGTTCCAGTAAGTTTTACGTGTGTAAGTTTGTGCTTACTCGCTGCCAGACCAGTGTCCGACTCTTGTAGTGACTGATAACTCTGCAAAAAGGTTACAAACTTGCAAGAAAAGTTAACACAATTTCACCACCTTGGTGCAAAAAGGTACCACGTGCTATTGAAATTATATGACACATGGTACCTTTTTGCAGCAATGGGGCAAATTTTCAAGCATTTTGTATCTCGTTAAATTTATGTTACCAGACCACATCTGGCTTTTAGTTTGCATCAAGGTCCTCATGTAACCCTTTGCATGCTGGGAAATATGTTGTCTGTTAAAATGTTGTCTGCTAAATTTCTAAAATTAGCATTTTCTTCGATTTTTTTTTAAAGAATACTATCAGAATAGCAAACAGTTTGGATCCTGATGAGACGCCACGTTCTGTGGCTTCTCATCTGGATCCAAACTGTTTGCAAAAGCATTCAAAATTTGGTTCCAGCACTGAAAGAGTTTAGCAACGTACACACACAATTACAGCACAATATCTCCATCCAAACACTAGCCATTGAGTGGAGACCATTTGTCTATTTTAAGTTACAATGACCTTGACCCAACAGTCCCAAAATGCAATCCTACCTTCATCTGATCCCAAAGACATGTGTGAAGTTTCAATTGAATATGAAGTAATTACATAGAAATCTACTGGTTGCAAGCAAGCTTAAAATGAATTTCAACTTACACCATAACATTAACTTGACCTGCATGAGTACAAAAAGGGGCATAATCATGCTAAATGGCTTATCAAGGTTATCTGTCTTGTTCGGTGGCAGTTTTATATTAATATATGTAGTAGACATAAAGATATAGAGTCGTGGCACACAAATCTTTACCTGAGGTATGAGAGAGGCATCATTGTGCTAAATTTGAAGGTCAAAGTTATGGGCCTTGTTCAGCGACAGTTTCAGTTGAATATCTTTAGTAGTTACAGAGATATGTATGTAAAACCAGGATTTGAACTTGCAAGCAAACCATAACAGGCTTTTTATAAGAGCAAACAGGCCCCTTTTTTACTTAGACATTGGATGAAGCTGAAAGTGCAATGTCTACATAAATATGCCTAATATATAGAGGTTGCATGTTTACCTTATACAGAGTATTATGGACACTTGGTCATGAAGTACAGTTCTCACTAATATGTGAACAGTTCGAGGCCTGTATTCACCATCCAATTCTTAGACTTAAGAATAAAAGACAGTCTTAGATTCAAGAAAACTGCCTCAGAGTTAGCATACATACAAGCTAGAAAGGGTGGTTATAATACGGAATTTAATAATTGTTCTTCACAAAGAAGTTGATAATTATTGGTGTTAACTGCCATGCTAGACGTGACTTTCAAGTAGTTTTAGCACATGACAGATTTAAGAATACTCTTCATTCTTAGACTTAAGTCGAAGAATCAGTTGGTGAATAGGGGCCCAGGTGAAACGCACGTGTATATTCTCATGGTCCTGATGGGCAATTGACTGTTTCATGTCATTGCCCGTATTGTCCTTCATATATGCCACTCCTCCCCATGTTGTACTGTACACGGCACACAGCGATGTGTATGTCTGCAGCAGACGGTATAGAAGGACCTCTAAATGCCTGCGGGAAAACCGATAGCCGTCTCCAGGCTCTTGCACCAGGAATTTCTCATACGATGGAAGGAGTAACTAAGGCACAAACATAAATACATTCATACAATGGAAGGAGTTACTAAGGCACAGAAATATATACATTCATAAGATGAAAGGAGTTACTAAGGTACAGACATATATACATTCATTTGATGGCAGGAGTAACTACAGCACAGAAATATATACATTCATACGATTGAAGGAGTAACTAAGGCAAAGACATATATACTTTCATTATGGTTCATATTAAAAGGGCACATACATATATACATTCATTAAGGGTCCTATTACTAAGGCCCAGACATATATACATTCATTATGGGTCCTATTACTAGGGCATAGACATAGATACATTCATTATGGGCTATATAACCCTAAAGGAATTTCTCATATGATAGAAGGAGTAACTAAGGCACAGACATATAAACATTCATTATGGGTCTTTTTACCCTATAGGAATTTCTCATACAATGGAAGGAGTAACTAAGGCACAGACATATATATACATTCATTATGGGTATTTTTACCCTATAGGAATTTCTCATACAATGGAAGGAGTAACTAAGGCACAGACATATATACATTCATTATGGGTCTTTTTACCCTATAGGAATTTCTCATAAAATGGAAGGACTAACTAAGGCAAAGACATATATACATTCATTATGGGTCTCTTACCCTATAGGAATTTCTCATAAAATGGAATGACTAACTAAGGCACAGACATATATACATTCATTATGGGTCGTATTAACAGGGCATCGACATATATGAGCCTCGTTCTAGTAAACTGGGCTATATGCATGGGTTAAAGTGTCATCCCAGATTAGACTGTGCAGTACTCACAGGCTTATCAGGGACGACATTTTCCGCCTAAACTGGATTTTTGGCTAGAGAGACTTCCCTGTAAAAGAAAAATTGCATAAAAGGGAAAGTGTTGTCCCTGGGTAGCCTGTGCTGACTACACAGGCTTATCTGGGACGTCATTTTGAACACATGCATTAAGCCCAGTTTTCCCAGAACAAGGCTCATATACATTCATTATGGGTCATATTACCCAAGTGTTGCCTTTCCAGACCTTAGGCTGTCTCCTTAGGTTTCAAAAGGGCTCATTTAAAATTTAAGTGCCTCCAACCATATTCATCACTAAAATACACAGCTGTAAATAATACGTTATTCATTTTGGCTTTTCTTTGAAATCGCCTGCATCATTAAAATATATCATTAAAATATTGCGAAACTACACGTTTTAAAACTGATTTTAGGGGACGAAAACTTCAACCGTGATAAATAAAATGAAGCTCAGGTAGGCCCCCAAAAGTGGACCATTTCACAAACCTTGGATGAGATGAGCGCAACGTATGTCCACACATTGTTTCTGTCCGCATACATGAGGTCAAAGGTCAGGGGCTGCGATGGTTTGACGCCGGGAATGTCTACGAAGTGTACGGGCACCTGAAACTTGACCTTGGATGTACTGCCTGCGCCGTATTCCTCCAGTGTTTGCAGGATGTCCACAAGCTCAGCTGCAATAAAAACCAGGGCCAGTATTCACAAATTGATTTTTAGACTTAAGAATAAAATTAACGAATATTCTTTAATCTGTAATGTGCTAAAACTACTTGAAAGTCTGTGACATCTAGCATGGCAGTTAACACCAATAATAACATTATTCTTCGTTAGTCCGCACATGCTAATCAGGGACGACGATTTCCGCTTTTATGACATTTTTCGTTTAAATGAAGTCTCTTCTTAGCGAAAAACCAATTAAGGCGGAAAGTGTCGTCCCTGATTAGCCTGTGCGGACTGCACAGGCTAATCTGGGATGACACTTTACGCACAAGCATTTTGCCCAGTTTTCTCAGAACACGCCACATTTATTGAGACTAAGACTATTCTTTATTCTTAAGTCTACTAATTGGTTGGTGAATACGGGCCCAGGGGTCGCTGTGGTGTAGCGGATATGGTGTCCGCCTCCCCACTGTGGGAGCGTTCTTTAGATCACCCCCAAAGACACCAGGTACTGGTTCTACCCAGGAAATGGACTCATCAAGAGCATTTCAATAAGCCTTATGCTTTCAATGCAATTGAGCTTATATAAATAGGTTTGAACTAAATGAGCCCCGTTCTAGGAAAACTAGGTGAAATGCATATGCCTAAAGTGTCATCCCAAATTAGCCTGTTCAGACTGAACACAGGCTAATAAGGGACAATACTTTCCCCTTGTATGGCATTTTTCGTTTAAAGGAAGTCTCTTCTAAATAAAAATCCTGTTAAGGCAGAAAGTGTTGTCCCTGATAAGCCTGTGTGATTTTCAGTTATTTTCAGATAAGCCCAGTTTTCCCAGAGCAAGGTTCAAATAGGAACTATTAATGATGTTCCAAAGATATGTTGATCATATAATAACAGACGTTGAGAGTATTCCCTAGATATAAATTTGCTTGAAGTCCGGATCCACAAAAAGTTGTTTAAAACGAATAAGACTTTTAGTGCTTCTCAATAGAATGATCTTTGTTTTACTGAAAACAATTCAATTCAACTTCATGCGTTTAATTATAAGTACTGGTCAAGGACCAATCGCCCAATGAAAGTTCAACATAAATCTATTGTTAATAATATTATGCTGTTTAATGAAATAAAACTGCAACTTAATCGAGGTCAGTGTTTCTTCTTTTACAATAAATTATTACCAAAATCGTTGTTTTACCTATTTCAGTACACTTTTGTTTTTAAAGATTTCCTAAAGAAACTATTTTGCGTTTAAAGCAAGTGGAGACAAGAGCTTAGAAAACATAAAACTGTACTTACCTGGATTGAAACATAGCCTGTGAACATCAATGTCCGTGAATATCTGCGCGATGCTTGGAAACGCCATCTTTTTCTCCGACAACTGTTCAGGAAGCATGGTGTACAGGTACGTCTGATACATTTCTAATGACTTTCCCCACTCAAGGATATGTCTTGAAGCGTTCACGATCTGACGTTCTTGGACTGAAAGGAATTCATTTTTTTTTTTTTTAAGTGAATTATTAAACAGACGTGCTGGAGTCGTCTCAACTCTGCCAACAAGTAGTGGTTTGTAACCAAAGTCATATGTGTAATGTGTGTCACTGACATTATTTTGTATATGTGTCGTGTTCTGAGAAAACTGGGCATAATGCTTGTGCGTAAATTGTCATCCCAGATTAGCCTGTGCAGTCCGCAATCAGGGATGACAATTTCCGCTTTTATGGAATTTTTCGTTTAAATGATGTCTCTTCTTAGCGAAAATCCAGTTAAGGCGGAAAGTGTCGTCCTGGATCAGCCAGTGTGGACCGCACAGCTAGGCTAATCTGGGATGACATTTACACATATGCATTATGCCCAGTTTTCTCAGAACGCGACACATTTGTCAAGCCTGCCAGGGCACAAATATTCTGAAAAAGTTTTGGTTTTTGGATAAACACAGAAGTTCTCACACTGATTTATAAGGGTTCAGGATTTTATGCATGTGTGTAAAGTTTTGTCCCGGATTAGTCTGTACAGTCTGCTTAGGCTTAACAGAGACAACACTTTCCGCCTAAACTGGATTTTTGTTTAGAAGAGACTTCCTTTTAACAAATATTTCCATAAAAGCGGAAATTGTCAACCTTTATTAGCCTGTGTGGACTGTACAGGCTAATCTGGGAGGACACTTGCATGAGGCCCCATTTTCCCAAAGCACAGCCAAATTAATTATATAGCATGTCAGTAACTCAAGTATTATTAAAGCCACTATACCCAATACCTTACTTATCCTTATTTGTGTCGTGTTCTGAGAAAACTGGGCATAATGCATGTGCGTAAAGTGTCGTCCCAGATTAGCCTGTGCAGTCTGCACAGTCTAATCCAGGACGACACTTGCCCCCTAAACTGGATTTTCACTAAGAAGAGACATCATTTAAACGAAAATTCCATGAAAGCGGTAATTGTCGTCCCTGAATAGCCTAATCTGGCTAATCTGGGATGACAATTTACCCAAAAGCATTATGCCCAGTTTTCGCAGAACACGACACATTTGTCCCCTAATACTTCTCTATAATTGAATATAAAAAGAATAGTCCCAAGAGTCACAAAATATTTCACCATATCAGATACACATAGACTTTTCAGGCAACACAAAGACATTTTAATTCCAAACAAAAGCTGGGAATTACAACTAAGATCCATAACTGTCCAACAATTATTAAACATCTTTTATTGTCGTAATGGTCATCATCATTATCACCTCCACCACCAACACCATCATCATTATTATCATCATCACCACCACCTTCACTACTACCACCACCACTACAATCATAATCAACAAAAGCAAACTACCTGTGAGTCTGGTAACCTGCTGAACACATCTGCTAAAGCTTCGAAGCATGTTGAGTTTCCATTCTGGATGCAGCAGTGTCATAATTTTCAGGCTTCCCTGATATCATAAGGTTGTCAATAAATATTTGTTTTGTAATTGTTACATTTTTTTACAGTATCTAAATTATTACATTTTTGTGTTGAAACAAAAACTTCTGTAAGCAAATGTATGTATACAGTTGTATATTATGTGAAACTTCTGAATTCAATTAACAGATATTAAAATACATAATAAAATTGTAGAATATTTTGTTTATATGGTTAATCTAGGTCACCCTTTTTATCTTAAAGAGCATTTTTTTTTTAATGTAATTAGATTAATTGACTTACAAAACAATTATGATAATAGGTACTACCTAAGTTACGGGCAAAAGCTTATTTGATAACCATGTATGGATATATCGAAACATTATTGTGTACAAAACAATATAATGCTTTCAAAACAAAAAGAAATTCAACCAAACAATTACATTTAATTCAATTCTTGATGAAGCAAAATGCTTTTTACACCTTCCAAGCTGTCAGATATAATATTAAAAAAAATAATTGTGTGCTTTTGTGGTATTTGTTTAGCCTCAGGAGTTCGAAGCTGGCTAGGTTGCTGTATAGGTTTCAACTAAAGCTGACTTAAGCTATTGATTACCGTATATCATAAACTGTTTTAACAATATAATCAGAACGATGTGATGTGCCAAAGCCATCAAAGCGATCTGATTGCAAGGATTATCAATAACTAATTGGGTATTTATTTCCTTTTTTCCTCATCTATATTTGCCATTATAAAATTCAGTCACCACTAAAAAAACTAGCCATTTTGTAGCCACTAAAAAATTATGTCGCCCTAAAAACCCAGTCTACACTGCATCCTAGCTGTAAAGTAACCAATGCAAACAATCGTAATGTTATATCATCCATATTTCTTTCTTTTAATCCTATTGCCAGATGAAAATCGATAGAATAACAACGATCGTATAAACTTGAGCTTTATACTATCACTATTTTTAGATCATTTGTGGGTTTTTCCAAAATTGGAGAATCTATTTTTGAAGAACAAAATTGTCAAAAAATGCGATAGTTGATAATTATTGATGGAAAAAAAGAGAGGAAATAATAGGATAAATATAATATTATGTGAGTTTTGGATAAAGATAAAGTTTATCATGCTCAGTACGAACCACTGTAGCGCTCGACAAGCCTCGCGCTACCATGATTCTAAGCCTCGCATGATAAACTTGATCTTTATCCAAAACTCACATAATATTCTCTATATACATTCCAATAACACATACAACAAACATTATATCGGTTATCAAATTGGCTAATTTATCTGGCAATCATCTGCATTCTAGGCTGAGTCCCTAGCAGAAGCTAAGATAGCATGGTATTGAATGGCGATAAAAAAACTCTTATCAACATGAATTTGCATGTAAAAGAATAGTAACACAATTACCAGTAGTTAAACAGTGTCATCAACTTAAAGAGAATGTACATACATACAAAGTGATGTTATCATTTGAAAAACTGATAAATCAATTACTTATTTATCATAAACCATTCAATGCATGTATGAACAAGAGATGTGTTTGTCAGAAACACAATGCCCCCTATTGCACTGCTTTGAAAAACAATTTCTATTTATCTCCCTTTAAAGCTTATTACTTCCCTTGGATTGTGTTTTATGACCTTTTACCTTGAAGGATGACCTTGACCTTTCACCACTCAAAATGTGCAGCTCCATGAGATGCACATGCATGCCAAATATGAAGTTGCTATCTTTAATATTGCAAAAGTTATGATCAAACTTTAACCAAGGTTACAGTTTTGGACAGACAGACAGAATGACAGACAGACAGGCCAAAAACAATATACCCCCTCTTCTTCGAAGAAGGGGGCATAAAAACACATAATGCCAATAGTGTGCAATTTGTTTGAAACACAATCTTATAGGCAACATAATCTATTATCTTTTAAAAATTAAATTGAACATATATAACATTTTTATGCCCCCGAAGGTGGGCATATAGTGATCGCACTGTCCGTCCGTCCATCTGTCTGTCTGAAATTCTGTCACACTTAAACTTTAAAGTTTGCGTTTAGGTTTTGCAAAATTTGGAAAAAGGGGGCATATGTCATACTATGGTGACAAGCCTTGTTCTTAGTTAAGAATGCTATTTTTTGCTTATTTGAATGAAATGTTTCCTTTTTTAAACCTGTGACAAATTTTGTGAAAATTGTCATTTTTCCAGACTGTGACCGAATGGACAAATATTACTTCTTCTTGTTTCTTCTGTCATTATTACATTTAATGGGATACCTAAAATACTGTTTTTCATCTTATATCCCATTAAGACCTAAAATCTCAAAACTCATGAGTACATGAATTTTACAATTTTAACACAAAAATAACCACACGCTTGATAGCTTACAAAATGGAAACAAACGTAAATAAATTAAAGTTCAACTAAATATTGTTTCAGAGGTTTTCATTTCAAGCAAGTGTTATTTCAAAGTATTTAACTGGCCCCTATTTTTTATACATTGTCCTTAATGATTTTTACAAATCACATCACAAATTCATTTAGGTTGGTATAACATGTAAGGCTACTTTACGGTTTGAAAAAGACTGTTCTGAACCATAAATTGAGACCGTTTGTGCAAGTCAACGGAATTAGGTAAGAGTTTTTAGAAATCTGACTGGTGGGACCTACTACTTTACTCTGCAGGCTACTAGTCAGTAAAAAAATCATGTATTAATGCACTCCCATTGAGGAGCAGTGAGGGTTTCTGCTATTGAAACTGATTTCTAGCATAACATGTTAAGAAGTAGATTTGACTTAAACTCCAACAATACATTTTAATTTTATCCTTTACCAACCAGTGCATCAATGTTAAAGAAATACACTGCAGGCATGATAAATAAAATAAATTAATTGAGGCATGCTCTGGGAAACTGGGGTTTAATGCATGTGCGTAAAATGTCGTCCCAGATTAGCCTGTGCAGTCCGCACAGGGTAATCAGGGTATACAATTTCTTCTTTTATGGAATTTTTTGTTTAAAGGATTCTGCAACGACACTTTGTGCACATGCATTAAACCCCGTTTTCCCAGATCGAGGCTCAATTATTAATGCCCTTGCTTTTGTATAGATTCTGTTAAGCTGTCAGAAATCTGATTTCATTATGTACGGCTAAGCACATTACCTCTGACAGAAGATAGTAGGGAGCTTGAACAAAAGTGTCCACCACATTTGATGGGGTGTCTGAAATACAAACAATATAGTTCACGTTTATCATTTACGGCAAAATATATCTGTGACTCTATTTTTTATTTTTAAAATCACGTTAGAAACAAAAACAACAATAAAAACTGTATGGCCCATACTTTCATCCAGATCATTCGGAACCATCAGTTATGCGTTCAGATACAACAAAATTTCTTAGCAGAATGACCTAATTACAGCTCCACTAAGAAAATAAACGCTAATCACTTTCTTACTAATATTGCTGGAAAGAGAGCGTCATTTAAAAATTAAACAAAAGTAATAAAGGGTTTAAAACTTCAAAAAATACATGTCTCGGCATAGACGTCGCCAGCTTGACTATCATGTGATTATAACGCAATAAACCTTGGTTTCCAAGTTCAATACTTGTTGTTTAGAATAACAGAAGTAATATTAATATATAGAGATATTTTTTTTTGTGCAAAAACCTACTCCTTGTCTCGTAGTTAAAAATAACGGCCTTGTCAACATCAAATTCTGATTCAGGGAAAACCAATCCATGGGAGTTTGTATTCACGCAAAGCGTTGTGTTGACAGCCGCGCCAGGGGGAGAGTACTCTACTGCTACATTCTTCCCTCCTGGGTACACGTCGACAATCACGCTTTCTGCGTACTTAACTCCCCTGAAATGTTCAGTGAACATGTAATTACAACTGAAATATAGGTTTACAGTTAATGCATTACTACCCCTTAAGTTAAATAGAAGTTTATGGTTTATGCTTTATTACAACTGAAATATAGGTTACCAGTAAATGGGTTATTACCCATGAACAAGAGGCCCATGAGGGCATAAATCGCTATTCTGGCTGGAATGTTTAACAACATTGTGAAACAGTTTTAACAATAATTGTTTATGTCATTTTCATATAAAGACACTGAAAAAGTTTTTAAAAAATCGAATGAAAACTGTGGAGTTTATGGTGTTAACAAGAAAAAGTGTAACGCATGCACGGACGGACGACACCCATTTTCAATGGGGTTCGAGTCCTCATAAATATAAAGACACTGAAAAAGTTTGAAAAGAATCGGATGAAAACTGTGGAGTTTATCGGGTAAACAAGAAAAAGTCTAACGCAGGCAGTGACAGACGGACGACACCCATTTTCAATAGGGCTCGAGTCCTCATTAATATTAAGACACTGAACAAGTTTGAAAAGAATCGGATGAAAACTGTGGAATTTATGGCGTAAACAAGAAAAAGTCAAACGCACGCACGGACGGACGACACCCATTTTCAATAGGATTCGAGTCCTTATTAATATAAAGACACTGAACAAGTTTGAAAAGAATCCGATGAAAACTGTGGAGTTTATCGAGTAAACAAGAAAAAGTCTAACGGACGCACGGACAGACGACGGAAACCACGCCATGACATAAGCTCTCCGGCCTTCGGCCAGTAGAGCTAAATATACCAGTAAAGCTTTAATTTTGTTTAAGATTTCCATTTGGTTTGTGATTAATTCTAGAGTAAGTGTCCTCTAGCCCTCCATCCCGTTCAAACCCTCAATGCTTCGTCTTGATTGTTTCAAGGCGGAGATCTATCTATCTAATAATTGATACTTTATTAATATTCAAATATACAATTTCCCCTTAAAGGGACTGTAAACCACGAATGACGGAAAAAAAAAAGTTCTAAAATACTGTTTTTTTTTACAATGATTAGTTTATATTGATTAAAATATCACGACTGGTATATTAAATTACTTAAAAAGTTCATATTTTCAGTATATTTGGTAATAAAATTTTGCGATGTGAAATCAAAAGTACATCGCGAAAATAGGCGACATAACAATAAACACACTATAAATAACGCAAGTAGATTGATCATTTTATATATAAAATATATATACAATTTACTACGCATGCACAATTTGCATTTCTGGGTTTACCACGTGACGATGATGATCAATCTACTTGCGATATTTATAGTTAACTGGTATGCATACCCAGTAAAAAAAAAAGAAAGTAAAAATAAAAAAAAAACTTTTTTCAAGTAATGTTATATACCAGTCGTGATATTTTAATCAATATAAACTAATAATTGTAAAAAAAATACAGTATTTTAGAACTTTTCTTTTTTCGTCATTCGTGGTTTACAGTCCCTTTAATTACAACTTAAGTATATTTGTCAACAATTAATGCTTTATTACTCCGTTGTCCTAACATATCTTGTTGAAGTTTTAAAACCCTTTCGATATACTTTCTGTCTGTCACAGACATGCCAGAATTTTTCAGGTCCAAATCGGGACATTCCATAAAAAATTGTCGGGAAATTTGACCAAAAAGCAGGACACTTAAAACGATCAATCATTTCACCTTTACTTTAGTCGGTAGTCAGTATATTACTTGCAAAAACTCTAATTTTCTGCACAATTTTGACGATACATGTGTTTCAGAAATTCGTGAACAGAGCGTTCTTCCATTGTCCGGAAGTAAACACATGACATAAACTGAATTGTGGGGTTTCCCCGTATGCCTCAATTTGACATCCAATCGGTACAGGGATATCCCCTTGAACATATGTAAATCGTGTGACGCAATGTAAGCGCATCGAGCACTTTTCTTATTCAACGAATCGTCGATAAACTCTTAATTTAGCTTGATGCAATATGTTACAAATTATTTTCTGATAATCAGCCGAAAACGAAAGTTAATTTATGTGACACATCGATGCGTATTGGTCAGCATCCAAGTTGTTTGATGTAAAAAATCGGTGTTTTGACATGTTTTATAACCTTAGGTGGTATAATACAAAGGATAATAGTGTCATTGGCGTTTGTTTCTGTATGATACATCTTTTGATAGCAATTAGAGACCCCTATCATAAAAACACCGTGGTGTGAATGCCTGATAAAATCAATAATTTGCCGATAAATCGCCGATAAGGTGTCAAAAACAACACTGGTGCACTCAAGAAGCAGAAGCCGGTTGTTAATTGGGGGCAATTAAGGGATTAGCCACGGTAAGTTTTAGCCAGACAGAGCTTGAATAGCCAATTTTATTGGGAACTTATAGACTTTACATCGATTTTTACGAATGTCGGGACAAATCGTCTCATATCGGGATGCCGGGACAAAGGGCCAAAAAGCAGGACTGTCCCGCCGAGATCGGGAGGTCTGGCATGTACGTACTTTCAATTTTGTATTATACATGTAACTGAAATAAAGGTAAGGGGCTTATGTTTTATAACTCTTGAAATATTAACTATTAACAATTCATTAGCCTAGAAATATACCGTTAACATTTTATTACAAATGATATTTATGTTTAGTATTATGAATAATGCTTTATTACACGTGAAGTCACAGGGAAAAGTTTTGATTTTTTTTTCTATATACTATATACTATATATAGTATATATAGTATATAGAAAAAAAAATCGAAACTTTTCCCTGTGCGTGAAATATACTGTTAAAGTCTGTAACAAAACTCAATATATGTTAACAGTTAATGCTGAATTACCCCTGGAATTTACTGTAACCCCTCTTTTACAAGGGTTAGTGAAATATAGGTTAATAATTTATGCTTTATAACTCGTTACTTGTTACAATATTTAATGCATATTAAAAACCCTGATGTAAAAACTATTTCTGTAATGTTATGTATAATGCATTGTTTACCCCCCTTAAACATACTGTTAAATGATAAATAAAACTTACTTTTCTAAACAAACTATCAGCTTCATTCCTTTCTGCAACTGCCGTGGATAGTTGAAGGTCTACAAGTATCCAAGATAATTAATGCTTTAACCCTTTGCATGCTGGGAAATTTGTCGTCTGCTAAAATGTTGTCTGCTAAATTTCTTAAATTACCATTTTCTTAGATTTTTTTCAAAGAATACTATCAGAAAAGCAAACAGTTTGGATCCTGATGAGACGCCACGTTCTGTGGCGTCTCATCTGGATCCAAACTGTTTGCAAAGGCCTTCAAAATCTGGTTCCAGCGCTCAAAGGGTTAAACAACGTAATCACTGTAGTCATAAAATGAATCTTGTTGTGGGAAAACTGGGCTTAATGCATGTGCGTAAATTGTCGTCCCAGATTAGCCTGTGCAGTCTGCACAGGATAATCAGGAATAACGCTTTCAGGTTCTATGGCATTTTTCGTTAAAAGGAAGTCTCTTCTAAAATCTAATGAAGGCCGAGAGTGCCGTGATAAGCCTGTGCGGTGTGCACAGGCTAATCTGGGACGACACTTTACACTCATGCATTCGGCCCAGTTTTCCCAGAACAAGGCTCAAATATTTAAGATTTAATGGTGTTGTGTAGCCATTAAAAAAATACTTATTTCAAAATCCAGTTAAAGATAATTTTATATAAAAGTTTATAAAGTTCAAAGGAAGTTTGCGGGGTTGCGACTGAAAGGCTGTAACAAATGGTGCAAAATATACAAACAAACATTCAAAAAACAAACTTACCGGACATTTTGGGTACTTTAGAATGAAGCTGGCGTTCTTGGCAAAGGACTCAACCGATACTTGATAACTGCCATTTTTTATCCAAAACTCTTCCAACAGTCCGTGATTGCGATAAACAGCGAGACACAGGGAGTTCTGGGTTGAAAAAAATCAATCGTTTAAGATCAACAAAATGGAATCGGGTCAACTTGACGGAAATACCTACTCAACTTGGTCCAAAGTATAATTTAGGTTATAAAATTAAGCTATATAGAACATTTAAACTTTCTGTAGGACACATTTTCCAGTTTCCAGTTTTCTAGTAAATCATAAAAAAATCTACTATTAAAGAAGGATGTAACCATTTGTTTAATCCTTTTTCAGTGTAAAATATTGGAACCTCAAACTCATTGGAAAGAACATTGTTCATAAACATAAAAAGATAGAATAAAATTTTATATACACATGTGTTTCTTGCACTTGGCTAGCAGGGACTTTTATATCAACATTTGTTACCTGCATTGGGCTAGCAGGGACTTTTATATAAATATTTGTAACCCGCGTTTGGCAAGGAGGGACATTTATATAAATATTTGTTACCTGCGTTTGGCTAGCAGGGACTTTTATATAAATATTTGTAACCTGCGTTTGGCAAGGAGGGACTTTTATATCAATATTTGTTACCTGCATTGGGCTAGCAAGGACGTTTATATCAACATTTGTTACCTGCTTTGGGCTAGCAGGGACTTTTATATCAACATTTGTTACCTGCTTTGGGCTAGCAGGGACTTTTATATCAACATTTGTTACCTGCTTTGGCTAGCAAGGACTTTTATATAAACATTTGTTACCTGCTTTTGGATAGCAGGGAATTTTATTTAAGCATTTGTTACCTATGTTTGGCTAGCAGGGGCTTTTCTATCAATATTTGTTACCTGCATTTGGCTAGCAGGGACTTTTATGTCAACATTTGTTACCTGTGTTTGGGTAGCAGAGACTTTTATATCAACATTTGTTACCTGCATTTGGGTAGCAGGAACTTTTATATAAATATGTGTTACCTGCATTTGACAGGGACTTCTATATAAATATTTGTTACCTGTGTTTGGTTAGCTTGAACTTGGGATTTGGTAGGCAGTTGTTCAACTGTGCTGTTGCTCTCTTTTCTTATAATGGGTATCCTGTTAAACAAATATTTTGACACAAATAAGTAGAAGTTGTTATAGCAACATTTTACACAGTATTTAATAAACAAAGTACTAGTAAACAGATGTCATGCTACGATGGAAACTGAAAATACTAAAAACAGTAAAGTGCCTGGTATACACAGGAAACATTTAATTCTTGTATAAATAAGTTGAATTTAGTGGCATATAACCTAGGAACTTAGTTATTGTGCGCGCCACCACATATAAATAAGCCTGTATGCTTGAAACTTCTGCAAAACATCTCACCTTGAATTGTGACCTTTACCTTAAACTTAGGGACTTAGATATTGTATGCTCCATCAAACAATGCATGCCACTAATGCCAAGGTATTGAAAAATGCATTCATTCTGGAAAATGTTACACAAAGAGCACAGTGTTACAAGTTAGTTTCTTATATTTAACAAATGGTTTTGATCTGTGACCTTAACTCTGGATTTAGGGACCTAGGTTTTTCGAGTAACACTTTGTCACTCCATGCCTGTCACTTCTGCAAAGTTATTTAAAAATCTATTTATTCAAGACAAATTTATGCTCTGGACATTGTGTTAACCTTTTACCTTGAGTTGTGACCTTGACCTTGTACCTAGGGGACAGGCTCCCTAGTGTGACATGCCATGCATAATGCCTGTCACTTCTGCCAAGTTAATTGAAATCCATTTATGGTTGCCAAAGTTATGCTGAAGGAAAATGTATTCAGAGTGTCTATGATTGATCTTTATCCCTTTCAGTGCTGGAACCGGATTTTGAAGGCCTTTGCAAACAGTTTGGATCCAGATGAGACGCCACACAACGTGGCGTCTCATCAGGATCCAAACTGTTTGCTATTCTGATAGTATTTTTTGAAAAAAAATCGAAGAAAATGCTAATTTTAAAAATTTAGCAGACAACATTTTAGCAGACGACAAATTTCCCAGCATGCAAAGGGTTAAAATTCATCCCCTGTATGAAGTGTAATGTGTTGTTTCATAATTCAACAAATATATATGACCTTGGAATATGAATTTTTCCCTTGACGTTGGGTCTAGCTAAGGACCTGATTTTTGCACGCAATTACAAGTTTATTTTTAATCCATCCAGAAGTATGAATATAGAACACAATGAATACACATAATTTACACTGATTGAGTTTGCAAGTATCCGGTTATTGTCGGCCAGCTATACTACATGTAGTCAATTGCTAAATGTTGGGCAAGAGAGTCATTTGTTTCCCCTCGCATCACAAAAATAATAGGGAAAGAAGGTCAGCTAAACATTGTTCTCTCTTACTTTTTCTAATAAGAATATGCAATGCCATACAGATGTCATCCAAAATTTACATTAAAAATTGTTTCTTAAGTTTATTTTAATAAATGCATTAAAAAAATATGATCAAATGTAGCAAAATATGGTCGCAAACTTTATGGCATATTAAGCTTAAATGATAAAAAAAAATTCTTCCTGGAATACCAGACCCAGTTTAGGATTTGCAAGAAAAACAAGATGTGTTTGTGAAACACTATGTCCACTTTTGAGCGATTTTGACCCATAAATTTGACCTTTGANTAAAATCAGATTCAACAAAACAAACACTTTGATACCAGGATGTATTATATTTAAGAAACAAAAAGCAAACAAAACAGCGAAAAACATATTTTACAAATATTAAGCGCAAGTGCTCATGACGTCATTAGTAACAAGTCAAACGTCAACGATCATATTCATTCCCGCTAAAAATGCAGCATCGTAGCAATTTTGTTTTAATTATTTCTTTTAAAACGGGGACGTAGAGAGAGGTATGATAAACAGAAAAACAGGTTACTGTCTGATCTTTTTGTAATATATCAGGCTCGGCACGAATAAAATAACGGCTCGGCAAGCCTCGCCGTTATATTATTCTAAGCCTTGCCTGATATATTACAAAAAGATCAGGCAGTAACCTTTTATTCTCTATATATATGTTCAAAATTATTTATACAAATAATGTTTCTAATGAATTCAAGTGATGTAACTTCATGTAAAATGTGTGATGGAACATGTCTGTTTCTTTTTTCATAACATGAGATGTTTGTAAAACTGTATCCCCCTGACTTGCATCAAAGTCATTAACATATGTGCATTACATGCCCCTGTGACCTTGATTCATCTCTTGATCTCAAAATATCCACATGTATATAGGTCTTCCTTGTAACTTTGCAGAAAGAATTTCTCAACTTTCGTTTACAGTGACCTTGACCCCACTGGCCCCAAATGCAAACCCAATTCAGGTCTCACAAAAGGTTCCTTTACACAAAATGTCAATTCAATAACTCAATTTAACCCTTTGAGCGCTGGAACCGGATTTTGAAGGCCTTTGCAAACAGTTTGGATCCAGATGAGACGCCACAGAACGTGGTGTCTCATCAGGATCCAAACTGTTTGCTATTCTGATAGTGGTCTTAGAAAAAAATCGAAGAAAATGCTAATTTTAGAAATTCAGCAGACGACATTTTAGCAGACAACAAATTTCCCAGCATGCAAAAGGTTAAACTCAGGCCATTTAGCGGAAACCTTTTTCTATTTTCCGTAACAGTGACCTTGACCTGACTTACCCAAATATAAACCCAAACTAGGTCTTCAAACAAGCTTGCTAAGTTTAATCAAAATTGGTCAATGCAAAGTAGTAACCTTGACTATGACCTTGAAGTGACCAAGGTATGAAGCTACCAACCTAATTTTTATTTTTTTATTATTAAGCTTTTATTTGTTAGTTTACATTTAAAAGGGCTAAACTGAACTTAAATCACTGATATTTCCCTTAAAAACAGGAAAGCATAAAATAAACAAATCTATGATACTACCCACTTACCGATTTTCTCTTTGAAATTGTACACCCAATCCTTCTCTTCACTGTTTTGAGAAAAACCAAACACTTCTTGATCACCGAACTCAACCTGTGAAGATAAAACATATACAAACACTTTCAACTAATTTATATATATTTTTTTTCTTTTTCCCCCCAACTTGAAGATTTTTATGAAAGGGTTACAGAATATACAGCGAATGGTCATACATTTATATATATGAAGTAAGATATATCATAAGAGCTATTTTTTATTAGGACTGATAATATTCTGTGCATGCCTGATGTATATATGCCTAAATGTAATGTTATTTTTTTAATCATTAACAACAAGAATTTATAAACAAGAGGGTCAATATTTCATTCTCAACTGAGTTGAGCATGTGTTAATTTCGTATAGGTTTGTGTAACGCTTTTGGTTGCCATGACGATCACAATTTAGTAAACATTCAAATAATTTGAATACATTCGTAAATGGACCATCACAGCAGAATTACTCCCAAAAATGGATAATATTAGCACGTCGTGAAAAAAGGGACACACCTTGAATCCAACTGGGTCCTTGATGGGATTATGAAGCAACAACCACCCAGACAAATGCGTGTGTGAGTTCTTAGACAACTTCATTTCATCACCAGGGCTGAAAAAAAGTAAACAATAAAGGATGAACTGAATGGATTATTTATGAATCAACCTTCCATAGGAGATCTCCGAGGTTTGCCTTTGAGTAAGTTTGCCTGAATTACATTAACCCTTTGCATGCTGGGAAATTTGTCGTCTGCTAAAGTGTTGTCTGCTAAATTTCTAAAATTAGCATTTTCTTTGATTTTTTTTTCAAAGAATACTATCAGAATAGCAAACAGTTTGGATCCTGATGAGACGCCACGTTCTGTGGCGTCTCATCTGGATCCAAACTGTTTGCAAAGGCCTTCAAAATCCGGTTCCAGCGCTCAAAGGGTTATTTCATGTGTATCTTTTTTTTCCTAGCAACATTTTCAGTACATATTATCATCTTCAAAAGACTCCTGGGTTTGAAAACCCAGTTAAATATACTTTACTAGAAATAACTTATATTTAACTATCCATTTACCTTTTATTTAAGATTAAACTTCAACAGAAACCATAGAAAAACGTTATCTTAAGTGTACCTTAAGACAGACGAGTAAAACATGTGGAATAAATTTACCTGATCCAAAGATTTCCATACTTGAAAGTGCCAAAAGCTGGTGGTGCAATGTTTTTCTGCAAACAGATGACATAAGAATATTAAACGCAATTCAATGAGATCACTGAACTGTTTTCTTTGGCCAAATGACACAAAACAGTCAATAGTTTATTTGACCAAATGACATATCAGTGTTTTCTTTGGCAAAACTAAACAAACAAGCAAATTCGTTGAATTGATATCCCCCGCCAAACTAGAGCTTTGTCACAGACGTGACGAATACCCCCACATGCTGCATTGACACAGAATATATACAAAGGGCCATAACTCCGTTATTAACAGATGGTGTACGATGCCATTTGGCGTGCATCACCCTCTTATCCATATATATACTCATACCAAGTTTCAATGAAATCCGCCAAAGCACTTCCAAGATATGGCTCCGGACACAAAAGTGCAGGACGGACAGACGGAAGGACGGACGGACAACGCCAAAACAATATCCCGCTGCCTTTGGCGGGGGATAAAAAGTCATTGGTTTATTTAACCGAATGACACATCAGTGTTTTCTTTTGCCAAATGACACAAAACAGTCAATGGTTTATTTGACCAAATGACAGATCAGTGTTTACTTTGGCCGAATGACACAAAACAGTCAATGGTTTATTTGACCAAATGGCATCAGTGTTTTCTTTGGCCAAATGACACAAAACAGACAATTGTTTATTTGACCAAATGACAGATCAGTGTTTACTTTGGCCAAATGACACAAAACAGTCAATTGTTTATTTGACCAAATGGCATCAGTGTTTTCTTTGGCCAAAGGACACAAAACAGTTGATGGTTTATTTGACCAAATGGCATCAGTGTTTTCTTTGGCCAAATGAAACAAAACAGTCAATGGTTTATTTGACCAAATGGCATCAGTGTTTTCTTTGGCCAAAATGACACAAAACAGACACTTGTTTATTTGACCAAATGACAGATCAGTGTTTTCTTTGGTAAAATGACACAAAACAGCAAATGGTTTATTTGACCAAATGACATCAGTGTTTTCTTTGGCCAAATGACACAAAACAGTCAATGGTTTATTTGACCAAACGACACATTAGTGTTTTTTGTTTTAGCCAAATAACAATGCTTTCTGTGACATTTGACTGCAAATTCAAAGTCGATGTTCTCTTTGAAATACATTTGTAGCAATGTTTTCTGTTACATTTGACTGCAAATTCAAAGACGATGTTTTCTTTGAAAAAATGACACATCTACCTATTTTGACCATGCTACCCTAGCATCATTGCTTTAATAAATGACAGCTATTGACAAATCTTCCTTTTTTTGAATGGTAGTTTCAATGAACACTTAAACAAAAAGTTTTACACCCTTAACCCTAAACCTCAATATAACTTTGATATTCTTTCTAACGAATAAACCCTTTCCCACTCAGAAGCAAAATGAAAATGGCTATATGCAACAAGCATAAAACCAAAACAGCCTGCGAGTCACATGCAGGCTGTTCAGGATTTATGCCGTTTGCTGCTCATCACTTCATAAGGATTGCAAATGAAGCATTTAAAACTTGAATCTTTTAACAAAGGTCTTTAATTAAATATGATTTTTTATGGGACTACTCATGCGTAAAAGGTTACTATCATTAACATATTAGCCTTGCTCTGTGTAAAGGGGGTTAAATGCATATGCATAAAGTATCGTCCCAGATTAGCCTGTGCAGTCCCCTTAGGCTAATAAGGGACAACACTTTCCCCCTAAACTAGATTTTCACTAAAAAGTCCTCCTTTAAACAAAAATACAATAAAAGCGGAAAGTGTTGTCCCTGATTAGCCAGTGCAGACTGCACAGGCAAATCTGGGACGACACTTTACGCACATGCATTTAACTCCCTTTTCACAGATCGAGGCTAATATGTTTATGTATTGTAACCTTTAACCCTTTGAGCGCTGGAACCGGATTTTGAAGGCCTTTGCAAACAGTTTGGATCCAGATGAAACGCCACAGAACGTGGCGTCTCATCAGGATCCAAACTGTTTGCTATTCTGATAGTATTCTTTGAAAACAAATCAAAGAAAATGCTAATTTTAGAAATTTAGCAGACAACATTTTAGCAGACGACAATTTTCCCAGCATGCAAAGGGTTAATCCTTTCCCACTCAGATATGCATTTTGACGCATAAGTAGTCCAATAAAAAATCATATTTAATTAAAGACCTTTGTTAAAAGATTCAAGTCTTAAAAGCAGACGACACTCACCCCAGAGTCCGGATCATCTGCCTCCCACAAGGCTTTTTCCAGGAGCTGCACTGACTCTCCTACGGAATGCATCCCGATCATCGCGTAGTACCCCAGCTTGTTTGGATTCAAGTTCAACTCTATGACCTAGCAAATGTTACATAATTAGGTTTCATCTTGTTTGAACACTGTAACCATAGTTGTTGTAAATCTGAATTTTTTCTTGTTTAAGAATCACTTAATGTTATTGTGCTATATATACCGGTACATAAATAATTATTCAAGTGCGGTAAAAAAGGTAAAAAGGTTGAAGGAAGTATGATACTAATTCAGCTTGAGTAATGATTGTAATAATAAAGCGAAAACACATAACATATGGTAATTTGAGTATATGAATGTACATATCTTTGTAAATTGTGTGTAAATACATATATTATGAAATGACTAAAAGCATTTAAACAAGAAAAAAAAAATGTGTAAATACATTTCGATGGTCCTCATTTAAAATGCAGAACTTGCAAAAACACAACTTTTCAGGAGGGCTATTTTTTCATTTTCATAACTATATGCAAAATGCCGAAGTTACAATAATATTATTGACGCACAGGCGGACGCATTTTACAATAATATCACAGTTCGGCATTTTATCATATGGCCGGTTTGGCGTGTTCTGATTGCGGTTCGCCCTTTTCTGGCCATGCGCCCTACACAGTGCAAAAATCACGAAATGTCAAAAAGTGTAGGTTCGGCATTTTGAATGGGGACCATTGATATATTACATGTATGAAATGACTTGTCCCCATTGATATATTACATGTATGAAATGACTAAAAGCATTTAAAAAAAAACAAAAAAAAAACAACAAAACAATCTATGACCTGTTTCCCATTCTTCTTGAAGAACCCTTTGTCCTTTGTGAAGTCGATTTCAAGACTCATGATATCACCCGCTTTGCAGGGCTCAGTTCTTCTTGTGGGCCAACCAGACTCAAGGAAAATTCTGAAAGTAGGTTAAAAATATCAGTCATTGAAAACAATGCCTAAAGTGAAACCTTGTGAACACTCTAGAAGACACATTTTTAGTATAATCTTTAAAAATACCTTGTCAGAACATGTTTTTTTCTAATGATAGCTCTGCAGCGTTTGAAAATGGTTCCGGTCCGTTCAAAAACATAGCCGCCAGGATGGCGGGCAATTTTACTTATATGGTTGTAGTGAAAGATTGGTAACGCTCGATTTACCACATTTATTCTCCAATCTTCATAAACCTTGGCCATAATATTAATTGCTATGAAATCTCGGCGGAGTTTAAAACTGGGTCACGCAAGGTCAAAGTTGTTCATTACGGTCAGCTTATGAGGATTGTACACCGTAAGTAAACAGAAATATTATTAAATTTCATGCATACTTAAGCAGTCAGCATGTAATTATAATAATATGTAATATTATATTTGTATAATATATGTTAATAAAATAAATATATTATGTATATATATTGTATTTATATATCATTTGAACTTAATAAACTTTAGAGCCCACAAAATTTGACTTTAAAGAAAAAATTAATGTGACAAATATAAAAAGTATATTTATATAAAATCTTACCCTCCGTCATCAGCATGGTAACCGATGGACTGTGAGTTCCACCCAGCCTGACGGTTAGGATCGTAGTTTGCCGGCGCCAGGCCCATTGAAATAGTTCCTTTGTCCCCAGTAGTAATAATCTCTGCAGAATTGGAAGTACCACATAGACATTGATGAGCTTTGTTTACAGAATTTAATTTAAAAATGTCCACCGTGTCATTAAATGCCTTTACTTGATATTTTTCTAAATCTAGACATAAGAAGCTAAAGAATAATAATAAGAACAGAATTGAAAGCAAAAAAACAAGATGCTGCCCTGCCTTCAGTAAATGCATATGCCCCCAGTGGAAGCCATTGTCAGTATTGATTCACAGTCCCATTCAAATAAGTACAAAAGTAGGTAAATTGCAAGGTCAAAATAAGGTCAGGTGATGTGGGTGTTTTGAGAGTATTCATACATAACATCCATACAAGTATCTTAGTTTTCTAGCAAGTGGCATTGATTTTAGTGGAAACAAGTCATTTTGGTTAAACCAAGAAGTTGGACCTTTTGAATTAGTCTTCGTTTTAAAATAGATCAATTGCAAGGTCAGTATGAGGTCAGGTGATGTGGGTGCGTTGTAGGAAGCATTATTGATGCAAGACAAGACACGTTGTTCAGGACTAACCAAGAATTTGGACGTTTTGAAGTATTCTTAGTCCAGTTGAAGGTCAAAATGACTTCAGGCAAAGGGTATTTTGATAGTACTCATAGGAAACATCAATGCAAGGACAAACGTTTTGTAGCCAGCAGTATTGATATTCAGGACCAACTGTGTCATTTTGGGTGTACCAAGAATTTCCACCTTCTGAATTAGTCTAGAAATAGGTCAATCTCACAAATGAGGTCAGGTGATGTGGGCACGTTGAAAGTGTTCAAAAACATCATCCATTCAATCATCAAAGCTATGTAGGAAGCATTATAAATGTAAGACATAACTCATCATTTTGGGTTAACCAAGAATATGGACCTTCGGAATAAGTCTAAGTTAAAAGTAGGTCAATGTAAAAGTCAAAATGAGGTTAAATGATGTGAGTTGATAGTGTGCAAAGACATCATCCATGTAATAACCAAACCTTTGTATTATTAACCCTTTGAGCGCTGGAACTGGATTTTGAAGGCCTTTGCAAACAGTTTGGATCCAGATGAGACGCCACAGAACGTGGCGTCTCATCAGGATCCAAACTGTTTGCTATTCTGATAGTATTCTTTGAAAAAAAAATCAAAGAAAATGCTAATTTTAGAAATTTAGCAGACAACATTTTAGCAGACGACAAATTTCCCAGCATGCAAAGGGTTAATATATTGATTTATGACAATGTCATTTTTTAGTAACCTGGTATGGATGAACAAACGGACAGATTGAGGGTCGGACGAAATAATGAATGGACAGGCCAATGCTATATGCCTCTTGTCAGCTGTAGATAATAGGGGCATAAACGTAAGTGCTAGTGGGATTTGTACCAGGTTCCTCTAACCCTTTGAGCGCTGGAACCGAATTTTGAAGGCCTTTGCAAACAGTTTGGATCCAGATGAGACGCCACAGAACGTGGCGTCTCATCAGGATCCAAACTGTTTGCTATTCTGATAGTATTCTTTGAAAAAAAATCAAAGAAAATGCTAATTTTAGAAATTTAGCAGACAACATTTTAGCAGACGACAAATTTCCCAGCATGCAAAGGGTTAAATTAACAGCTTATTTGCTTAACTGGTTAACTATTACAGCTGTAACATTTTGTACCCTGCAGTTTTAATTTATTCAACATATTTTAGTTCTATAGAATATGTGTGTCTTTTTGGGTAAGAACCTGTCATTTTATCCCAAGAAAGGGAAGGACTTGCAAAATCTTTGTTTTAATGATGAAAGGCAACAACACATACATAAAAATAGTTCGAATCAAATAAGTATACCAGAAACTGATGGATGCTCCCCAATAATGTGCTTTAAGTGGTGTTCAAATGAATGATGGCAAGGCAATAGGTACATACTGATGACAAAAATGCTGTGATCTTTGTAAGGGAAGATGGCAAGGCTAAAGGTACATACTTATGTGAAACATGCTGTGATATTTGTAAGGGAAGATGACAAAGCTATAGGTACATACTTATGTGAAACATGCTGTGATATTTGTAAGGGAAGATGGCAAGGCAATAGGTACATAATGATGACAAAAATGCTGTGATCTTTGTAAGGGAAGATGGCAAGGCTAAAGGTACATACTGATGACAAACATACTGTGGTATTTGTAAGGGAAGATGGCAAGGCTATAGGTACATACTGATGACAAACATGCTGTGATATTTGTAAGGGAAGATGGCAAGGCTATAGGTACATACTGATGACAAACGTGCTATGATCTTTGTAAGGGAAGATGACAAGGCTATAGGTACATACTTATGTGAAACATGCTGTGGTATTTGTAAGGGAAGATGACAAGGCTATAGGTACATACTTATGTGAAACATGCTGCGGTCTTTGTAAGGGAAGATGGCAAGGCTATAGGTACATAATGATGACAAACGTGCTATGATCTTTGTAAGGGAAGATGGCAAGGCTATAGGTACATTCTGATGACAAACGTGCTGTGATATTTGTAAGGGAAGATGGCAAGGCTATAGGTACATACTGATGACAAACCTGCTATGATCTTTGTAAGGGAAGATGGCAAGGCTATAGGTACATACTGATGACAAACATGATGTGATCTTTGTAAGGGAAAATGGAAAGGCTATAGGTACATACTGATGGCAAACTTGCTGCGATCTTTGTAAGGGAAGATAGCAAGGCTATAGGTACATCATGATGTCAAACATTCTGTGATCTGTGTAAGGGAAGATGGCAAGGCTATAGGTACATACTGATGTCAAACATGTTGTGATCTTTGCAAGGGAAGATGGCAAGGCTATAGGTACATACTGATGGCAAACATGCTGTGATATTTGTAGGGGAAGATGGCAAGGCTATAGGTACATACTGACGGCAAACGTGTTGTGATATTTGTAAGGGAAGATGGCAAGGCTATAGGTACATACTGATGGCAAAAGTGCTGTGGTTTTTGTCCATTCGTCTGCAACTGATCAGTTGTGAAACTGGAATATTGGGCGAAGCTGTGTCATATCTGTAAGAAAAAAGCTTTCTTTCGAGAAATACAAAAATACCTGCAGTGTTGATCTCCCGATTAGGGAAACGGTAGACACTGCATTCACAAGTAAAATTACATCTGGAAAGATTATTGGTTTGTAACTCTTCTAATTTTAATGAAAAATAAAAGGAAGCACGGATTTGATACTAACTATGCTTGGAAATAGAAAAATCATGTGATATACAAATGTGAAATTGAAATGATAAAACTTGAGTGAAATGGTATTGCCATTTTTGGAAGAATCAACTAACAGCTGACCATCATGTGCAATTTGCTTTGGTGCACAAACTTTTTAATTTGAAATTTGGATATAAAAATCTGTGCCTTACATGTATATGTGGTAACTAACGATAAACAGGGAACATTTTCAAAAACCAAGTTCCTTCTTTAATGTCACTATATTATAGTTTGATCATTGATTTTACAACTTTAACATATTCTGCCTGTGTCTGAAAAGTAGAAATTGCGCTTATTTTTGTATTAGGTGGTAACGACAGAAAACAATACATACACGACAATTCCCGTTTCATGAATGACCTTCACTTCACGTCCAATATTCACAAAATACTGCGGCTCGATTGGCAATCGAACGGTACCTGTCTCTGCCTTTTCAGTTGCCAGACTAACATGCTAAAAAATAAAATAAATAATAATCATGATTATCAGTTTTAAAATACGACACATTATTTGAATTTGTATTTTTTTTTTTCAATGAGTCATTTAGATAAGGCTACTCAAGTAAAGCGATATATAAACCATAAATGTGGCGTGTTCTGAGAAAACTGGACAAAAGGCTTGTGCGTTAATTGTTGTCCCAGATAAGCCTGTGCAGTCCGCACAGGCTAATCCGGGATGACAATTTCCGCTTTTATGGATTTTTTTTGTTTAAATGATGTCTCTTCTAAGCGAAAATCCAGTTTAGCCGGAAAGTGTCGTCCTGGATTAGCCTGTGCGGACTGCACAGGCTAATCTAGGATAACACTTTACGCACAAGCATTTTGCCCAGTTTTCTCAGAACACACCACAAATGTTCTGCTCAACAGTTGCAAATATACTCAGTGTAAAATGTAGATAGACTTACACCAAAAAATCCGGTCCGTATTTGAAAGCGTTTCTGAACAAAAATCCGGAAAAGTGTTATTTTAAGGAAAGGTCCTAATTTCAAGGCCCAGATTTTCTTCAAAAATCATTGGACCAGAATGAAACTCAAACTTGATCTGTTAGTCATGTAGATAGACTCACACCAAAAAATAAGGTCCGTTTCTGAAAGCATTTAGGAAATAATTCCGGAAAAGTGTTGTTTCAAAGAAAATTCCTTATTTCAAGGCTCTTAATTTTGCCAAAGACCAATGGACCAGAACAAAACTCAAACTTGATCTGTAAGTCATGCAAGAAGACTCAAAATCCAAAAATGACGAAAGTATCTAAAAGTGTTTCAGAAAAATACACTGGAAACCTATATGTGGCGCCTAACATAAAAATGCGTGCTTACAGAGGGATCTGAAAGGTGAAGCCTGATGTGGTCGCCAACGTGAAGTTTGAATTTATCCGTCTTTGTTTTAGACTCCTGAATGTCCGACAGGTTCTCTACAAGGGCTGCCCAACCGGGAAACACCTTCGTTATTGATCCGTCTGACTCCCTGAGCGCAACACAAGAAAAGAAAAAATACTGTATATGAGATTCGCTCGACTGAGAAAACCGGGTTTAATGCATGTTCCTAAAGTATCATCCCAGATTAGCCTGTGCAGTCTGCACAGGCTTATCAGGGACGACACTTTCCGCCTAGACTGGATTTTCGTTTTGAAGAGACTTCTGTTAAACGCGAAATTCCATAAAAGCGGAAAGTCAGTTTTAACAATTTCAGATAAAACATCATTTTATGACATAAGTAAAAAAACACGAAAATCTGTGAACAAGTCCCTTTCAAGTGTGATGTTGACATTTTAGCCAGCATGAACTAAACATTTGGTGAAGTTGCATTTATATCTGTTCAAGGGTATAACAGATATGAAGCTGACACGAAAATGGGTGCTCAACCATTTGAACTTTAAAAGTGACCTTGACCTTCAGCCATCATAACTGACTCATGTCTTCTGCTTTTCATCCCAATGACCTGACCATTTTAGCCAATTTTCATAAAAATCAGGGACCATGGATTGGACAAGAAAATGGAAGCTAAAATATTTGACCTTCAAATGTGCCCTTGACCTTCTGCCAGCAGGACAGACTTGTGTCTTCTGCATATCCTCTCAATGACTTAGTTTGGAGCCAATATTCATTAAAACTGTGAGAGGTTATAGGTGATATGGTGCAGACAAAACAATGTTACAGAATAAATCTTTCCTCCTCAGAAGCAAAGTGAAAACAGCTCTATGCAACCAGCATAAAACCAGAACAGCCTGCGAGTTACTCACAGGCTATCCAGGTTTAATGCTGTTTGCTGCTCATCTGTATCTTAGGGTTGGAAATGAAGCATTTAATACTAGAATCTAGTAAGAAAAGTCTTAACCCTTTGAGTGCTGGAACCGGATTTTGAAGGCCTTTGCAAACAGTTTGGATCCAGATGAGATGCCACAGAACGTGGCGTCTCATCAGGATCCAAACTGTTTGCTATTCTGATAGTGGTCTTAGAAAAAAAATCGAAGAAAATGCTAATTTTAGAAATTTAGCAGACAACATTTTAGCAGACAACAAATTTCCCAGCACTCAAAGGGTTAAATATAATTTGATTTTCTAAGGGACTACAAACACGTCAAAATGCATATCTAAGTGGTAAAGAAGAAACTGGGCTTAATGCATTTGAGTTAAGTGTCATCCCAGATAGCCAGTGGAGTCTGCCAAGGCTAATCAGGGAGGACACTTTCCACCTAAACATGATTTTCAATAAGAAGAGACTTCCTTTAAACAAAAACTACCATTAAAGGGTTAAAATTAACGTACTCTTTTAGGCACAGAAACTTGGCTTCAGCTCCCAGGTTGATAAACTCAACCTCATTGTAGACATGTGGATCGATAGGTATATATGGCCTGGACGCCAAGTTGACTGGGGCCTGTTTGGTTGGAATCTTGTTCTCTTCAGCCATACCATCCGCCTTGTCCTCATCGATTGTTTTGGGTTGCTCTTTTTTGGTCGCCTGGTTGGTAATTGTTGCAGTAACTTCCGTCATCATCATTCCGTGGGGTCGGAGCCTCGCTTTCAAAGACTGAAATAAGATATAGAGGATATTTGTTAGATTTGGTTGAATATAGATTCTAATTCACGAGTGATCATAGAACAAATATTTTTTCTATGATCACGAGTGAATTAAAATCGATATTCCACCAAATCCAACAAATTTTCTTTTTCTTTTATGCTTTTTTTTTTACAGTTTATTAACATTATATCAGAGTTAAACTGGAGAATTTTCTGAAATAATGACGTCATTTCATAAAAAAAATGACGTCATTTCACAGTAAAACAGTGCAAAATATCAATAATTTTCACTATTATTTTACACTGTTTGAAACAGTGAATTATCAGTTTTAATTCACAGATTTTTCTTTATAAACCGCCGGAAAGCATAAAATAAAACATAGTTATTTGACTGTCCAGGTAAATGAGACTTTATGCAACAACATTTTATGCATTTCACACATTCTTATTCGCAACCCTTAAATTAGTGTTCGTTTTGATAGTTTGGTATGTATTTACATCATACTTTTCATCATAAACTAAGACAATTATCGTTTGGAAAAATACACATCCACAGGTAAACTGCTCAACTCCTGCAAATACCACAGCCACTATTTGCAATCATTTTCATCTGTAACTATGACTTCTTTAATTCTGAATACAAACTTACAAGTGAGTCTTATAGTCTGAGAACTCGGACAGACACTTTTTTTGACAGTAATTATGTGAAACTATGACTTATTTATAATTCCAAATACAAACCCACAATGTTCTTATCCCTTTGCATGCTGGGAAATTTGTCGTCTGCTAAAATGTCGTCTGCTGAATTTGTAAAATTAGCATTTTCTTCCATTTTTTTCAAAGAATACTATCAGAATAGCAAACAGTTTGGATCCTGATGAGACGCCACGTTCTGTGGCGTCTCATCTGGATCCAAACTGTTTGCAAAGGCCTTTAAAATTCGGTTCCAGCGCTCAAAGGGTTATTGTCTTAGAACTCTTACAGCAAATATTTTCAACAGCTTCTTTATCATTCCGAAAAAAAACCTCCAATAGTTTTAGTCTGAAACTATGACTTCTATAATTCCGAATACAAACCAAAAAGTGATCCATCAAGTCTAAGAACTTTGACAGCCAACATTTTCTAAAGTTTTTATGTGAAACTATGACTTCTTTATCATTCCGAATACATATTTGCATAAGTTTTTATCTGAAACCATGACTTATATAATTCCAATTACACACCAAAAGCAGATTCTTAAAGTGTAAGAACTCGTACAGAAAATGTATTCGAGGGTTTTTATGTGAAACTATGACTTCGTTGTCCTCTTCAGGGGCATTACCAGGAATATTGGATTTTAGAGAATTTTCCACTAGTAGATACTATTTGCAAGTTGTTTTAACCCTTAAGTAAAAAATATTAGAGTTTGTAAATATAAACATATGCCTAACTCTTATAATGACATTATTAATCATCTTACCTAACATGAATATTTTCTATCAAAGCAGTACTTTTTAAATCTGCATTATCAGTGAATTGTACAAAATGCAATTCAGTTCTCAAGTTATCTTTCATTTGAAATATTATATAGAAAGACTATATGCATGCATACATGTAAACTTTTATTTAGTAAGTATGTACAAGTTAGCTTCTTTGAAATGTTGTGTTTTTGTAACATGTGTTGTATATGAATGTTTTGATTACAACTATGCTTATATACACTCTTTAAGTACACATACAGGAGCTGCTACATATATAGCATGCATGTATGAAATACTATTTATTGAAAATAAAATTTTGCACAAAAAATAAATTAGTAAAAATAAAATAAAAATTAACATACCCAAAGATGACTGGCGCAAGACCTGCAGATTCCACAGCCGTTGCAGCCGACCTCCTGAGTGCCACACTCGCAGTGACGCAGATGATCGGTCACGATGCCGTTCCAGTCGCAGTCGGTTCCCTTCCCGCAGCATCGGTTACACAGCGTGCACACCGTCTGCTTGATATCCGAGTCTCTAGCCGGGCGCCAGTCGTGCTTGCAAGCCACCGAAGTCTTCACTAAAAATGGGGAACTAAAAACTGTGTCATGCTTGCTAGCAATGAAAATCTTATCGTAAAAATGTTGAACTACACTTTGTGGCATATGCTTATTTTAGTTTAAACATATTTATTACTTTTGGTAAGAACATTATATATCAAAAAACACAAAACAATAGGAATAAGAAAAGGATTGAAACAGAAGAAATAATTCCTATCAAGTTTCTCTCCTTATTATAAGTTAATATCTCCTCAAATAGTTTATTTTACTTTGTTACATCTTAATTAAAAAAATAAAAATCATTCTGGTCTACCATTCCAGAGGTCCCCGGTTCAATTCCTGGCCGGGGCACTGGAAATTTCAGAAATGCTTCAAGTGTTTCCCACCCAACTAGAGATGTACTGGTATGAAACCCAGGTAATTCTCGCATTTATCGGTGCTATACACTGAGCACTTAAAAGAACCAAGGGATCTATTTGCAAAGAGCTAGGGTATCGCACCCGGATTCCTTGTATCTCAATACTGTCTCTTATACTTGCTGTCTCTTCAGCAAAACCAAAGGACCCCATTGGAAATAAGTGCTTGCACTTTCATGGGTTATCCTTGACTGCAAGGTCAAAAGAAATACATACATACTTACAATTCTGGTAATTATGCACATATGTCTTGCTGTTCATAGTCTTAAATTTCTTAATTCACGCCTTGTTTGAGCAGCTTAAGTTATGAAAATAATTGCAAAATAAAACAATTTTAAAAATATATACGCTTTATGAGTCTGGATACATCACTTAGTATGCACTATCAAGTGATGGTCAATATCAAGAATTATAGCTTACGTATTGCATACCGGTACATTATAGCAAATAATGAAACAACAAAGGACTTAACTCTTCTTTAAGAAAGTATTGTATTATGGCACTTCTCCTCATTGATATCTATATACCCATGAAGTTTCATGTTCAAATCTTGCATAGTTTCTGAGATATAGCCCTTACAAGTTTGTGGCAGAAAGACGGATTGACTGACTGACGGACGGACAGACTGACTGACGGATGGATGGACAGACTGAGAGAGGGACAATGCTTAAACTATATCCCTCAGCCTTCAGCAGGGAATAATTAACCTCAAAGCATCACAATTCAACTTAAATAGCAATAACAGAGAGAATACATTTCAATTTAATTACCTCAATTTCACTACTCAATTTATATATACAGACACAAGAAATGTAACTTACAAAGTCAGGATGAAATGAAACTAAAGACCAGCATAAATCTCTGGGCAGACTCCACTGCTGGACTTACATAATTCACCATTATGAGAAAAATTCTTAGTAAATTAATTTGACTCAAATTTTCATCGGAACCACATCATATAGTCTGGTGTGTCACTTTCTTGAATACTGTTATAAAACTGGGTTTTAAAATTTTGTTTTAATTAAAATTCATGAGCCAACTATCAAACAAATGAAATTTGACTTCTCTTATTAACTCTTTCAGTGAGGGAACCGAATTTTGAAGGCCTTTGCAAACAGTTTGGATCCAGATGAGACGCCACAGAACATGGCGTCTCATCAGGATCCAATCTGTTTGCTATTCTGATAGTATTCTTTGAAAAGACATCGAAGAAAATGCTAATTTTAGAAATTCAGCAGACAACATTTTAGCAGATGACAAATTTCTCAGCATGAAAAGGGTTAAAACTCATGGCATGAAGTCTTGAAAGCAACAATCATTTGATCAGATAGCATTAGTCATTACAAAGCGTCGTGGCATAGTGGATATGGTGTCCGCCTAGCAACCAGGAGGTCACGGGTTTAATCCCCGATGTCGGAGCGTCCTTAAGATCTCCCCCAAAGACAAGAAGTACTGGTTCTACCCAGGAAACAGACTCCTTGTTTAGTCACAGAGCGTCAATGCTCCAGAGGAGCACTTCATGTGCAGATAACCATACATCTTGCTAACCAACCCCAGGAATTTGGTCATGCACAGCCAAAACAACAGCGCGGCAGGGGTAACTGTGTAAGGGTATTGCCGCGATAGAGGGTGTGTATGATTTTTTAAATTAAATCGCTAAAGTTCTAAATCAAATCTACACTACTTTGGAGCTTATTAAAATCACAATATTTTCATATTATTATCAATTTAGTTTTCCCCGATTTATTTCATTATGGCCATATATTAAAAAAAGATGCAAAATAACACAACATGCAATAGAATCCAAAAGTTGATTTAACAAGAGGGCCAAGATGGCCCTAGAGTGCTCACCTGTGAAATGAGCTTGCCCAGTGGCATGATTTGAACAATCTTTGTCACATATCAAATATCAAAGCTGCGTGCTTTGTGGTTAAAGATAAACAAGGTTTTTCAAGCTTTGACCTGGTCCATGTTTTTCAACGGACCGGAACCACTTTTGAACTCAACCAACATATTATTAAGACAAACATTTTGACAAAGTTACATGAAGATTGGGCATGAAATGTGACTTCTACAGTGTTTACAAGGTTTTTCTTTTTTTTGACCTAGTGACCTAGTTTTTAATCCAGCATGACCCAGTTTCGAACTCGATCGAGGTGTCATTGTAACAAATCTTCGGACCAAGTTTCATGAAGATCGGACAAGAAATGTGGCCTCTAAAGTGTTTACAAACAAATGTGGACGTACGACGGACGGACAGACGATGGACAAAGACCGATCCCAAAAGCTCACCTGAGCAATCAGGTGAGCTAAAAAAAAAGAGTGTTCTTTCAAATTTAAAATGTTGCGGTGAAATGATCGGAAAATCAAGTGTTGCGGTGATATTGATTTGGAAGTTAAGGCTAAGCGGTACTGTTGTACTCAAACCCTCTGGGGAAAAGCCTGCTCTCCAATGGTCAATCATTAAGCATAGCAGTTTTATGTAAACATGCATACCAAAGATGGACTGGAATGTGTACCTAAGTTTTGTGGATACTCCTTCACAATGTTCACCGTTACACGCAGTCTCGCCAGGAGGTCTGTTATGATGTCTGTAAAGATGGAGAACACGTGGAAGGTGTAGTCCGTAACGTAGGCGGGGGTCTCCTTGGACATCAGGTCCGCTTTGAGATCCTCAATCGAGGGCATGTAACAGCAGGACTCTATCAGGATGCTCCCTGCAAATACAGAAGGTCATTCAGTGCAGGGCTTTTTTTCCCATTTTTGTGAAGCAGCCTTGGGCCCCCTAATCTTGTGAACTGTTCAAAATTGAAAAAAAAAAACGAGTTACAAACTGTTCAACATAGTGAAAAAATGAGTCACAAACTTTTTTTTTAATTGTGAAAATTTGAGCTGCGAACTTCTTTAAATTGTGAAATTTGATTTGAGTTGCAAACTTTTCAAATTTGTGAAATACGGTCATTATCTAAGAAAAAAAGCCATGCAGTGTTGTTTTTTTCGTTCGAATTTAGGGTAGGTAGAAGGACCCATTCCCGATGGCAAAATGTATATATATTTTCCCAAATGGGGACATGAAAATTCCCAATTGAAGGTTTCCAAACAATGATTTTTTTTTTAATTATTCTCAATATTAAGTTCATCTTACATCAAGCTCTATAAGTTGAACCTTTATAAATGTAATATTGAAATCACTTTTATTCTCCATCTTTAAGCATTTGTAAGCAAAAAAAACAAGAAAACTTATTTCCTAATTTAAGTCAAAACGATACGCTTTTCGCCAAAGGGACCCTATCTCATTCCCAAAATAGTGGACAAAAACCTGTGATAGTAATTAACCCTTAACCACTCAGATATGCACTTTGACATGTCTAAAGTCCGTTAGAAAATCAAATTAAATTAAAGACTTTTCTTACTAGATTAAAGTTGTAAAAGCTTCATTTCCAACCCTAAGATAGTGGTGAGCAGCAAACAGCATAAAACCTGAACGGACTGCAAGTTACTCGCAGGCTTTTCTGATTTTATGATGGTTGCATATAGCCATTTTTACTTTGCTTCTGTGCAGGAAAGGGTTAACCCTTTGCATGCTGGGAAATTTGTCGTCTGCTAAAATGTCGTCTGCTGAATTTCTAAAATTAGCATTTTCTTCGATTTTTTTTCAAAGAATACTATCAGAATAGCAAACAGTTTGGATCCTGATGAGACGCCACGTTCTGTGGCGTCTCATCTGGATCCAAACTGTTTGCAAAGGCCTTCAAAATCCGGTTCCAGCGCTCAAAGGGTTAAGAAATAATTCTTACCCAATACATGCTGATGTTTCTATAGACATTAATACAGAAATAGCCAATTAACAAAAGACAAAAGTAACAAATTCAAATTTTTTAAAATTTGTCAGGAAAAGTAACTAAAACTGGTCCACCTATGTAATAAAGAGAACAAATTTGCAATCTTCTAATAATATTTTCACCAATTTTCAAAGCAGAGAACAATATAAAATGTTATGTTTTTCTTCGAAATCATATTTTTTGTCACCGATTAAATTCTATAATCCACTAAAATGAATACAAAAGAATGTTCATGTCATAGATTGTTCTACAATTTGTATCTATTTGCATGTTGCAATAGGATAACACCTAAATCTTCAATGTAAGTGTATATGCAGTAATCAAAATTGCAAAAACACCCAAGCCCTGTGCTGGAAAATTTTAAACCAGGCTTGCTAAGATTCTCTCTTCTATACAGGTAGACTTATAGTATGTTCTTGGTAATAATATAAGAATTAAGGCTTGCTTAAACCAACTGTGAATTTCGATGGATGTTAATGTATATGCTTTATTATTTTGGTACTTTGTTCTTGGTTAATGTTCACACATTCAAATTGATTGAATGTGCTGTTTGCATTTTAAGTGACTTTTTAGTTTAACTCCAACAATCTATAGATACCGTGCTTTAACCTGGGCAAGTATTCACCAACAGATTCTTAGACTTGAAGTCTAAAAAGGATATTCTTGAATCTATAATGTTCATAACCCTTTGAGCGCTGGAACCGGATTTTGAAGGTTTTTGCAAACAGTTTGGATCCAGATGAGACGCCACAGAACGTGGCGTCTCATCAGGATCCAAACTGTTTGCTATTCTGATAGTATTCTTTGAAAAAAATCAAAGAAAATGCTAATTTTAGAAATTCAGCAGACAACATTTTAGCAGACGACAAATTACCCAGCATGCAAAGGGTTGAACTACTTGAGAGTAAAGTCTAGCGTGGCAGTTTAAGAACGCTGAGCACGTGCACGTACATGTAACATCCAATCATTCACTTTCCCTCCGATATTAAGTTGCTTGTTGAAAGTTGTTTCAGACAGCCATTCTTTTTTGGTTGAAACATTATATTATTTGTGTAGGACATTTTGTATTCCTACAGGTAGTTGAAATCTTTTATTTATGTTCTCTGTGGATTGTTTGTATTATCATTTAAGACGGTTACAGTTGTGCTTACTTGTTGTTTATTAAAACAACTTATTGCAAGTACTATTTACACAGCTGGTCATTATTAATGTGTATTCCACTTGAATGCATACATACATTATCTTGATTATATATCTAATCGCATGTATTATTTTTTTTTTCTATTTCAGATACATGTACCTTAATGGATCTTTTAAAACTTTAAACATCGATGCATTCGATAGTTTGTCGTTGAACTCCAAGTACGCAAATTGCGCGTAGCTAGGCCAGTAACATAAACTTGGAAATTGACCGCTATATAGCATTTACTTACTTTTGTCCTTTTCTTGAATGATAACAGTCTGTACTAAACTTGGGCATCAACCGTTATGTTGCATTAACCTACTATTATCCTTTTCTTGAATGATAACAGTCTGTACTAAACTTGGACATCAACCGTTATGTTGCATTAACTTACTATAATCCTTTTCTTGAATGATAACAGTCTGTACTAAACTTGGACATCAACCATAATGTATTAACTTACTTTTGTCCTTTTCTTGAATGATAACAGTCTGTACCGCCCCATTCTGATATACCAAGCCTTCAGATGTCGCCATGACGATGCGGCCATATTGGACGGTGTTGGCAGCAATGAGCGGGAGTACAAACTCTGGGCATCGAATCGGGAATCTGTACGTCTGCTTTACCACGATGAAGTCTTTTCTGTCCATGCCAGGTGTCCAAAAGTCACTCTGAAATTTTGAAGTTAAAGTTTTTGCCATTTTAGACGGTTAAACTTTATTACAGTTAATTTTTTGGGGGTTATTAAAAGGCATCACAAGAGTAGAAAACAAGAATTTAATATGTTTCATACTTTGGACTTACTTATATAAGAGCATGAGCTACATACTACACTCTTGATTGTTTGTGCACATGATGTTCATAAGAAGATTATATATATTTATAATTCGTGCAAATATGGTAATACTATGTAGTTACCGTATGTTAAAGCATGGAACTATTCTACCACAAGATAAATGAATCATCAATAACAAAACATGTGGTATTGACCAAAATATTACTTTTTCGATTTATATTAGTTTTTTATCATACTATTTCTTTAAAAATTGTATGGTGAATACAAAAAACGTATGGGTGTTTGTATTATGGTAGCTATGACAACAGGATGTATCATTCATAACAATGTTGTTATATGTTTTTGCTGTTTTCAAAAATATTTCCCCAATCATAACATTGCGGCAAATTAACATAATCACACTTTTCCTGACAAGCTGGTTAATAAGTACTGAGTGCACAGTTAAACTGACAACTGATCATCACTAATTGCCCCCAAAAAAGTTGTTTGTTTCCACTAACATCACACAAAAAAGGGTGAGTAGGTCAGCCAAACTTTGTTTCCTCTTTGCAATATATCATTCTTTACAGTTAAAATTATAATTTTGCAATTATTTAAAAAATAATAATTTTGCATTTTTTTTTAAAGTTATGATCAAATGAAGCAAAAAATTATTGAAAATCCAAAGTAAACACCAAAAATTAGGGTCAGTCAGGTTAGTGGAAACTAACCATTTTTGTTACAGCCTCTTAACCCTTTGCATGCTGGGAAATTTGTTGTCTGCTAAAATGTTGTCTGCTAAATTTCTAAAATTAGCATTTTCTTTGATTTTTTTCCAAAAAATACTATCAGAATAGCAAACAGTTTGGATCCTGATGAGACGCCACGTTCTGTGGCGTCTCATCTGGATCCAAACTGTTTGCAAAAACCTTCAAAATCCGGTTCCAGCACTCTTCAAACAGCTCATGGAATGGCTCATGCCAAAGGTACAGGCTTGGGTTTATAGTCTGACAATGATGAATTATAAGCCAACTTTTGCATTTACTCACTGGGTTTTAAGTCATCCATCATTAATCGGCAAGTTGGCAAATAGGCTTATTTCCCTAACAGGAACCCATTTATTCACCTGGGTGGAGAAGAGCATGTGTGGGATATTTGTTTGCACAGAAAGATTCAAGTGGTCTGAGCGGGCTTCAAACGAGGGACCTTAACATTTGTAGGCTTTCGTCCCAACACAAGACCATTGTACCCATGTTAACATTTCCATGTACATGAATTATTTTTTTTTATGATTTGAGGCAAAGTAAAGAGAACTTTTGTCACTACTTTTTCAGTAGTTGTGATAAGAGACATTAGAAATCATGCATTGTCAAATATTTATTACCAAATATTGTTTATATTGTACAATGTAATGTATAGGGAAAAAGCTTTTGATGGTAAAATGCATTAAATGTGTTTAAATACGCATGTATTGATTGCAAACTCTATACAGTGTGGAGTGGAATGCCCTCAACCCACACACACCTTTTCACGAGGAAAATAAACAGTATTGAAAAAAAACAAAACATTACCAATGGAGTGGTTGGGTTTATCAGCCTCTCATAGGAGAAATAAACCTCTTTCACGTCTGAAGGCTGGTTACGCAAACACGGCAAGCCAATCAACGCAAGGTGAGTGCCCAACAGTAGATACACCTTCATAAAAATAGGGACAATAATGTCATATTAAATTATTTCAATATTTTTTTCTGATGGAAACATACTTAACTATCACACCTATAGCTGACTTCAAGGCATACACAAAATGACAAGAGTATACATTAAAATGAGGAGCTGCCTATGGAACACCTGTCCATTGTCCTTTATCTATAGATGAGTTTATTTTAAGTATGGAAAGAAAAACAATTTTCAATTGCATCGAAAGCCTAAGGCTTATTTGAAACACTCTCGAGTCCGTTTCCTGGGACTAGAACCAGTACTTGGTGTCTATGGGGGAGATCTAAATAACGATCCCACAGTGGGGATAGAACCCAGGACCTCCCTGTCACTAGGCAAACACCATATCCACTACGACACGGTGACCTTATATTTATGTCTTCTGTATGGCGCCTTATAGTCACGAGTTCCATACTCACTTACGGTTTCATTTTTTCCTGACTTTTTTTTTTTAATATTTTGCTTATTTGTCTCTATCAAACTAATGTTTTATTATTTAATTTTATTTTTGATAAACAAAGTTAATATGTTTTAGACAAGTGTATTAATGTATAAACAAGATGTGTTTGTGAAACACTATGTCCCCTTTTGAGCGATTTTGACCCATATATTTGACCTTTGACCTTGAAGGATGACCTTGACCTTGATCTTTCACCACTCAAAATGTGCAGCTCCATGAGATACACATGCATGCCAAATATCAAGTTGCTATCTTCAATATTGCAAAAGTGATGGCCAATGTTAAAGTTTGCGCAAACAAACAAACAAACCAACAAACAGACAGGGCAAAAACAATATGTCCCCCAGCATAGACTGGGGGACATAAAAATACAGTGTAGTCAGAATCCAGTTTTTCCTTGAAATAATCCCTTTAAAAGCATAAAAAGGTAATATAGCAATAAGACAACCAATTGGATTCTTACTGGAGTTTAAATGATAGGATTATTAAATAATATTGGTACAGGAATAAATGATATGTTACTTATATATAAAAACTCATTTTTTTTTTTACTTTAATAAATCTCATGATAAATAATTAACGGTGTTACGATTGAAAATGTTAATGTCATATAAGCCTCTTTTGCACATATGCTTTTAACCCTTTGCATGCTGGGAAATTTGTCGTCTGCTAAAATGTTGTCTGCTAAATTTCTAAAATTAGCATTTTCTTCGATTTTTTTCAAAGAAGACTATCAGAATAGCAAACAGTTTGGATCCTGATGAGACGCCACGTTTTGTGGCGTCTCATCTGGATCCAAACTGTTTGCAAAAACCTTCAAAATCCGTTTCCAGCACTCAAAGGGTTAAAGCTGCCCTATTGAAATGAAAGGACACAGGTTATAAAACAGTATAGTACCTGTTCACAGCTTGAAATGGCTTGAATTATGTCACGATTTAGCATCGTCCTGTCCCATACGATAGTTCCTTTGCCAACGGCGGGAACTGCAACCTTGTCCAGAAGACTCTCGTCTGGCCTCGATGTCAACAAGCTCTCTTGCAGCGTGAAAACATACTCCAAATCAGCGATGACCTTGAGCTCACCATCATCCAGAATAAGTAATCGGCCCTGAACAGAGGATAAACACATTTTTTAATGTAAGATAACCTTTTCCCACTCAGTTACGCACTTTGATGCGTGTGGAGGCTGTTAGAAAATCATATTAAATTAAAACCCTTTCTTACTAGATTCAAGTTTTAACCCTTTGCATGCTGGGAAATTTGTCGTCTGCTAAAATGTCGTCTGCTGAATTTCTAAAATAAGGATTTTCTTCAATTTTTTTCAAACAATTCTATCAGAATAGCAAACAGTTTGGATCCTGATGAGACGCCACGTTCTGTGGCGTCTCATCTGGATCCAAACTGTTTGCAAAGGCCTTCAAAATCCGGTTCCAGCGCTCAAAGGGTTAATGGCTTCATTTCAAACCCTATGGTACTGATGAGCAGCAAACAGCATAAATTCTGGACAGACTGCGTGTTACTTGCAGGCTGTTCTGGTTTTATGCTGGTTGCATATAGAAATTTTGACTTTGCTTCTGAGTGGAGACGGATAACTAACAAACTTCAGTAGCCAGTCTGTAAGGGTTGCAATTCACTACCATATGCAGCTTTGCTACAAATGCATAATATAATTTATAGACACACAGATTTGATTGTTAGCCTGAAAGCATTTGAGGTTGTTCTCAGTGTGTTTTTTTTGAATATTTACTTTTTTGGCCTGGAAAGCACTTGCTCTTTATTTAAAGCTAGAGAATAATGGCCCAGGAACACAGTATGAGTTTATGCAAAACGCATTTGATAGATGGCATCATTTTATTTATACCTATGTTATTATCAGCCTGATATAAAGGTGCCTGATATAATTTTTATATCGGGTCAGTACGTGTTTATGTCAGTCAATTTTTGAAGCTATATCATATTATACATGACCAAGTTTAAAGTCATCATTTTGAGAAATATCGAATCTGATTCAACAAAATAAACAATTTGATACCAAGATGTTTTATATTTTAAACTAAACAAGCAATAAAAACAGCAAAAAACTTATGTAACAAATATATAATCATTAATAACATGCATATTCAGTACAAAAAAGTGCATAATTCTACTAAAAAGGTTAGAGTTATTACCGTGATCAGATACCCCATATAATGACCCTGAAGTGATGTGTATTTTTATTTTTTTTAATTTGTAATAGATATTCAGAGATATGCAAACATTATCTAGATTTTCTTTTGTAAAAAAGGGGGTTTATAGTCATGAATTGCATGAAAGATACAGGCCCTAATTTTTTACAAATGTTTAGAGAGTAAAGTCCACACATATAGACATGGACATGTTGCATGCAAGCCTTAACCCTTTACCTCTTAGACACGCATTTTGACGCAAATGCAATCCCTTAGAAAATAAAATTTAATTTAAGACCTTTATTACAAGATTCCAGTGTTAAAGGCATCATTTCAAACCTTAACCCTTTGCATGCTAGGAAGTTTGTCGTCTGCTAAAATGTTGCCTGCTGAATTTCTAAAATTAGCATTTTGTTCGATTTTTTTCAAAGAATACTATCAGAATAGCAAACAGTTTGGATTCTGTGGCGTCTCATCTGGATCCAAACTGTTTGCAAAGGCCTTCAAAATCCGGTTCCAGAGCTCAAAGGGTTAAGATACTCATAAACATCCAATCAGCTGTTCTGGTTTTTATGCTGTTTGCATACAGCCATTTTCACTTTGTTTGTGAGTGGGAAAGGGTTAACCAGATCATGAGGTCACAGCCCATGCACGTGTGAGTAGTACAGCTTAAACTATTCTTGAAATGTGAACCCTTTCCCCCAAAGCAAAGTGAAAATGGCTACCAGCGAGTAAATCGCAGTCCGTTCAGGTTTTATGCTGTTTGCTGCTCATCAGTAGCTTCTGGTTGGAAATAGAAGCTTTAAAACATGAATATACGGTAGTAAGAAAGGCCTTTAATTTAAATAGATTTTTTAAGGGACTACAAATGGGACAAAATGTGTATCTGAGTGGGAAGGGGTTAAGGTAATATTAAATGGCACCGAGATAAACAAACCTTGCTCTGAAGATGCTTCAAAATAGCCTGCACAGCTGCCATGGTAACCACGTTGTCTTTATCAGCACTGAATACATGCTCAACATCTGCCATCGTCATCACTTTTTTGTTTGCAAGTTCGGACAGTATCTTTTCCCCGACCAACTCTGACGTCTTGGACAGGTACCCTGCACCCGCCCTGTGTTCCCCAAATCTCGTCTCACAGGCAACCAGCTCGTCCAGAATGGATTTGCGTTCCTGAAACATACACAGACAGTGCATTCATCTCCAAATGGATGCAGTGGCCAATGTTCTGTGGGATTTCTCATAAATCAGCCAATGAAATATTCAGATTTGTTTTTTTACGTTCGATTTTGTGGCCTGCAGAAGGACCCATTTCCAATGGAAACAGTATACATTTTCCCAAATGGGACCTAACAATTCCAAATTGAAGGTTTGCAACATTTTTTTTTTTAAATAAACATTTAGTTAATTTCCCATCATACTCTATAAATTGCGATCCTGAAAAGTACAAAGGTATGTTGTAAAAGTGCATTTGTAACCGGGCAAAAATTGGTGTCTATATGTGTTGTATGAACATGCAGAGAAAAGTCCATAATTCCCTACACTGAACAGTGTTACATACTATACACTGCACTCAATCATCACAGTGTTACATACTATACACTGCACTCAATCATCACAGTGTTACATACCATACACTGTACTCAATCATCACAGTGTTACATACTATACACTGTACTCAATCATCACAGTGTTACATACTATACACTGTACTCAATCATCACAGTGTTACATACACTGTACTAAATCATTACAGAATTTCTTTAAAATCAGCCAATGAAATATTTGGATTTATTCATAAGGGTCTACTGGGGGGAATGTCCCCAGAATTTCATAAACCGTTGATAAAGGTCATTTTATGTAAAAACTAGGGATGACAAACCTAAGAAAATCCATAAGCGGTAAACCTGTTTTGATATTTGAGCGGTTCACCGGTTAACCGACTGTCTTTGTACCACATAAATGAAAAAAAACAACATCCGAAAAACGCATACGTTTGCAAACAATAACATGTATATGCAAATATAACCTGTCTTGTTGATTGTCTTGTAACCTTATTATTTTAACCATTTTATCAATTAAATACTGTTTTTTAACAAATTGAGTTGGTCCTTTAAATTTTGAATTCAAATTCTAAATTTAATAGTATACATTTTGAATCTAATACTTAGTCATTTCCGAAAGTCATTTCCGACATGTTTTACATGCTTGTCGGTGAACTGTGATTCATCAGGGTGTTTAAATCAGGAAGCGGACAACTACAATGAGCGAGGCCTGGTATGGGGGAGATAACCCTGGGTAAGGGTAAGGGTTAGGGGTCGGGTTAGGGTTGGGTTTACTCTAACTCTAACCCAACCCCTAACCCTAACCCTAACCCTACCCCTCTAACCCCCCATGCGCATTTCCATACCAGGCCTTGCTCATTGTAGTTGTCCACTTCCCGTTTAAATCTCATGTGATTACGGAGATTGGATGTACCCCCATGCAACGACAATGTGGTTGGGCATAGTATGCCTGAAGCTGATTTCGTGTAAGCAGCCCGTTTGAAAAATGTCCAGGCATCCGATAATAGAGGCATGATTATAGATTGACACTTAGCTTTTTAAATACGTGATGTCTGAACAAGTTGGACCGACATTATACTGGAATTTCAGGTTGATGTAATATTTATTTAAAAAAAGGACATGTGGTAGTCAAATGTGCTTATTGACAAGCCTAATTGGTCGGTTTATACTTTAAATTTATCAATATGTGAATAATTGAAACACAATATAATGTAAAGTGCTAAACAAACACACTGCAGAGTAGGTGCTAATTGCTCGTGTGCCTGCTCATTAATCCGCTGCACCCCGATGGTTTACAACTCTAATCGCTTTTGATCCACAGGGGGGCATCATGGGGTGGTAATTGCCGATAATTTGCGAAAAGATAAGCGGATTAGCCAATACAGTGAAATGAATAATAAAACAAAACTAACGATGTGAGCATTTATTGCGTTCAACCAAAAATTTTGTGTTCTGCAAGAGTAACCGAATATTAATTTTGTAACCAGTTAACCTCCTTAAGAAACGGATAACCGGTTAACCGAATAACCGTTGCCATCCAAAGAACTGTTATAATATTATATAAGCACTGTCTTTTTTTGCCATGTCATTCCCTGTCAACTCAAGTCTCAATTTAGTTTGCTGTATAAAATTAATTGAAGCAATTTCATCTTAAAGCCAAAAACTAATTTATATATATATATATTTTTTTTTTACAAACTTTAATGTTAAAACACCAAAACATGAAAAAAAAACCTGGGCCTGTATTAAAAAAGGTTTTAAGGGCATTTTAAGTTGTACTTAAGGAAAAATTTCAGATCAAATTGTCTATGAGAAAAACATGATAACCAGCATATACAAAATTATAAATTATTTTAGCAAAACGTACTTGTTTAAGAAAATGTTATGTAAAAAAAAAACAACATTAAACAGACTTAACGAAAGCTTTATGAAGACGGAACTGGACATTGAAGGTAACTAATGTTTTTAAGGAATTTACATCAATTTTACCCTAAGGGATTTGTGATTGTGGGCCCCTGACCCTTATTCACCAACCCATTCTTAGACTTAAGTATAAAGAATAGAATTGGACCCAAGAATCCGTACTTGAGGGTTTGAATAGATGCTGTCTATAAATAGTGTTTATGTCATAAGCCTAATATTCTATATGCAGAATGATTTAATTTGAGGTGTTAAATGTCAAGCTAGACTCAACAATAAAGAATATTTAGAACATGATGGTTTTAAGAATATTCTTTATTTGTAGACTTATATATGAGCTTCGCTCTGTGAAAAGGGCAAGTGCGCGCAGGCTAATCAGGGACAACAGTTTCCGCCTAAACTGGATTTCCGTTAAGAAGAGTCTCTCTTTAAACAAAAAAATACAATAAAGGCGGAAAGTGTCATCCCTGCATGATTAGCCTGTGCGGACAGCACACGCTAATCTGTGACGACACCTTACGCACATGCATTTAACCCCCTTTTCACAGAGCGAGACTCATATATATGTATAAGAATTGGTTGGTGAATTAAAGGGACTGTAAACCACGAATGACAAAAAAAGAAAAGTTCTAAAATACAGTATTTTTTTTACAATTATAAGTTTATGTTGATTAAAATATCACAACTGGTATATGACATTACTTGAAAAAAGTTCATATATTCAGTTTATTCGGTAATAAAATTTTGCGATGTGAAATCGATAGTACATCGCGAAAAAAGGTGACATAACGAAATACACACTATAAATAATGCAAGTAGATTGATCATTTTATAGATAAAATATATACAATTCACTACGCATGCACAATTTCCATTCCTGGGTTTCACACGTGACGATGATGATCAATCTACTTGAGTTATTTATAGTTAACTGGTAGCTACCTGGTATGCATACCCAGTAAAAATAAAAAAAATAAAAAAAATAAAGTAAAAATAAAAAAAACTTTTTTCAAGTAATGTTATATACCAGTCGTGACATTTTAATCAATATAAACTAATAATTGTAAAAAAATACGGTATTTAAGAACTTTTATTTTTCGTCATTCGTGATTTACAGTCCCTTTAATGTCAATCTGATAGTAGAAGCGAACCTCAACAGCTGATTGGGAGGCCAGGTTGACTGCTTTGAAGCGTATCCTGTTCTTGCTGCACTCCTGAAAGTGCTTCATGTTGTCCCGAATGTTTGCAAGGCGTCCGTAGCTGACTTGATCCTCAAAATCCAGCAAAGTAAGGTCTCTGGGAACAAGAGCGATTATTAAGCCTGTAGGCAGCTTAATAAATTAGTAATATTATTTTTAATGCCCCTTTACCTCTCAGATACAAACTGAAATTAATTTTAAGACATTTCTAACAAGATTCAAGGTTTCAAGGATCATTTTCAACCCTAAGATACTGATGAGAATCAAACAGAATAAAACCTGAACTTCTGGTTTTATGCTGGTTGCATGTAGCCATTTTTACTTTGCTCCTGAGCGGGAAAAGATTAAGAAATAAAAACAATATAGCCATTATCTAGTTGTTACCAAATGGTTTAGGTTTACTACATCATGTCATCGTGCCAGTAAAAAATGGAGTGCAGTTTAAAAAATTAAATTGATTAAACATTTGTGAAAGATAGTAATTAGACAAAATTAACGTTTATACAATCTGTTGTCATATGATTGATTCGGCTGAAGTATGCAACAGGATAAATATTGTGCATCACATTTGAGCTGCGCTCTGAGAAAATGTGGCTTAACCCTTTGCATGCTGGGAAATTTGTCGTCTGCTAAAATGTTGTCTGCTGAATTTCTAAAATTAGCATTTTCTTCACTTTTTTTCAAACAATACTATCAGAATAGCAAACAGTTTGGATCCTGATGAGACGCCACGTTCTGTGGCGTCTCATCTGGATCCAAACTGTTTGCAAAGGCCTTCAAAATCCGGTTCCAGCGCTCAAAGGGTTAATACATGTGCGTAAAGTGTCGACCAAGATTAGCATGTGAAGACCACACAGGCTGATCCGGGTCAAAACTGTCTGCCTAAACTCAATTTTCACTAAGAAGAGACATCCTTTAAAAAGAAAAATAATATTTAAGTGGGAAGTGTCACCCCTGATTAGCCTGTGTTGACTGCACAGGCTAACCCTTTGCATGCTGGGAAATTTGTCGTCTGCTAAAATGTTGTATGCTGAATTTCTAAAATTAGAATTTTCTTTGATTTTTTTCAAAGAATACTATCAGAATAGCAAACAGTTTGGATCCTGATGAGACGCCACGTTCTGTGGCGTCTCATCTGGATCCAAACTGTTTGCAAAGGCCTTCAAAATCCGGTTCCAGCGCTCAAAGGGCTAATCTGGAGCAACATTTACGTACATGCATTTAGCCATGTTGTCCCATAGCGAGGCTCACATGTAAACCGAGGGAGGTTTTGCAGTGGTAACAAAGTCTTCATTATGACAATCACACATAAGGCCAGTGTCTTACCACAATAGATAGATCCCATAAATTGAAATGATGAAAATGAGCGTCATTAAGAAAACGGGGCTAAATGCATGTGCATAAAGAGTCATCCCAATAAGCATGTGCAGTCTGCACAGGTTAAATAGGGACAACACTTTTTGCTTTTTTTTTATTTTATTTTTTTAAGGAAGTCTCTTCTTAGCAAAAATCCACTTTAGGCGGAAAGTGTCGTCCCTGATTAGCCTGTGCAGACTGCACAGGCTAATCTTGGACGACAATTTACTCACATGCATCAACCCTTCTTTTCCAAGAACATAGCTAAAATGCAAGTTTTCCCATTTAATCGTTTAAATTTTCAGTATCCTGTAAGTCTTCCCCACCTCTCCATGTCCTTGATCGCCGTGGTAACAATTTTCAGAGCCAGCCAATCAGAATTGAAATCCAGCTGTTGTTGAACAACCTGCAGCTTTCCTGCTGGATCAGACTTGCTTGTTGCCAGGGCAACAACCAAGAATTCTGTTCCAAGGAATTTCGGAGTATCTGGGGCTTCCTGCTCCTTTTTGTCCACCTGAATGACAAATTGAAACCTATTTTGCCCCACACAAAATGTATACAGTTCTTCTCAAAATAAAGCTTTAATAAAACTGCAAGTATGTTATTGGATAGATCTGTCACTGACATGTTATATCCACATAGTCAATATTTGTGGAATTAAAACACTTAAACATTTAATGATGAATATAATGAAGTTACGGGTTTGGACAAGCAAAATCATGCCCTAATTTGGCACTTGAACATTAAGTGTGACCTTGACCTTCAGCTAGGGGGACAAGTTTTACAAGGCACACACCATTTTCACATTGTTAACATTGCACATGGTGATCATTTGTGCTAGTTTGTTATGAAATCCTATCAGGACCAACAATCTTCAGGGCTGGAAAAGCAAAATAAATTTGATATACGTATTAAGGATTCTAACACGGCACGTGCCAAATTTCATATAAACAAAGAAGAAAATCGTCCATGGGTTATTCTACAACAATTATGGGCCGAGCTTAATGTTTCGCAAATAGTTCCGAATAAATAAAGAAAATATTGGAGTAAAATGCACGTGCTAAAACCCGCTCTGAAAGAAATGTAATAAATGTAGCATGTATATAAGTGTTATGAAACAACAAATTGTATATTTGGTGATAAGTGGCATAATCGCGCCTACAAAGAATGTTATTTTTTAGGAAACGTAATTAAGAAAACATATATAGCATGTCAGCTTTTCAGTAGCATCAAAAAACGTGACGTCATTTAGTTTCTACGATTTTTGTCTCAATGAAAGTGACGTCATTTGCAAAATATTAATGAATGAAACGACGTCATATGTTTGTTACGATTCAATGACGTCACTAAATAGTGAACTTTGTACTAAGAAGGGCGGAGTATTGAAAACTATAGTTCACGTCCAAAAGCTTGAACCAAATCAATCAGAATCGTGTTAGAATCAAAATAATAATTTTCTATGATGGTTTGTTGTCGAATAACCCACAGTAAGGAGTATAGATGCGTGTTATCAAATCACTCGTGCTTCGCACTCGTGATTGAATTCCTATGCATCTATACTCCTTACTGTGGGTTATTCGACAACAAATCATGATAGAAAAATATTATTTCTTAAATAACCCAAATTTCAAGTGGCTGTAGGAAAATATTGAAGTCGTCGCAGCTAGGCATTCTGGTTTTTGCATGTGACATTTTGTCTTGTGTGATGATTACTTGTGTAAATTTTGTTTCACTTTAATTTTAGTTTTACCAACACTCACAAGTCTCATTACAATAAAGACAGGCAGACAATGGACAAAACCATATACCAATAGCTTACCATGGGAACATTGTACTAATGTAAACTAAAAAATGTAGATCTATCTTTCTTAGCCTCGCCTCTATTATTATTTTTATTTTTTTGTGAAACATGTTCAAACTTTTTGCTGAAAATTGTGAGAAAGGAAAAGAAAAATAATAACCCATTTTATGATTGGACAAACAATCAGCTTTCACTAGTCATAACGATTGTTAGAAAACTGCCTGCCCAGCCAGGCCTGGTACGGGTTGCAAACAACCTATTGTTACACAAGCAATTGTACTGCCTATTTTAAAGACATGTACATGTAGTCATTGCACCCTATATTACCACACATCATCCCAAAGATAATGTTTGGTTTATAATCAACAGGTTGTAAATACATAGTATATAATGCCCTGAATAAATCAACAAGCACTTTTACAATTTTATTTTTCTGTATTCATACTCGCTATAAAGCTGCGATGATTATTTGGCTGCCACGACAATACTGTGTATTTCAATAATTTTTAGTAATGTAGTATGCTCGGAGAAATGGTTTCCAACCAAAATCCCAAGGATAGAAAATGTACATGAAAAAAGTAATTGTACCATGGAATTTTATAAAAAAAAACAACAGCACTTACTTTGATCTCAGTTTATTTGAGAAAAATGTAAAAAATGCTAGTATTGTTAATTGTATGCCTCCTGTGGACTCACTTAATTTATATTAACCCTTTGCATGCTGGGAAATTTGTCATCTGCTAAAATGTCATCTGCTGAATTTCTTAGATCATCATTTGGCGTCTCATCTGGATCCAAACTGTTTGCAAAGGCCTTTAAAATCCGGTTCCAGCGCTCAAAGGGTTAATGGGTCCCATGCACAAATATTGCATCATGTACCCAGGGATAAAAAACATAAATGCTAAACTACCAATGAACATACATATGATGAGAAAAAAAAATGAACCACAAAAAGTTGTAAAATTATGTTGCAGGTTTGGAAATGAAGCCTTTAAAACTTTAACCTAGTAAGAAAAGTCTAAAATTTAATTTGATTTTCGAAAGGACTAGAAACTCGTCAAAGTGGGTATCCGAGTGGTAAAGGGCTTAAAATCATCATTAAGCGCACATTTTAAAAATCTCCCGAAAAGAAATGCCCGACCCACAGACAGACAAACAGACAGACGGACAGTGCAACTGCTATATGCCACACTACCGGGGGCAAACAAACTATTGCACCACAAAAAGTGGTATAACTATGTTGAAGCCATATTAAAAAGCATCATAAAACGCACCTTTTGGAGGCCATTTTGTTTTATTTCCTCCCACAGCTCGTCTGTTTCTGGGTAAAAGTTGCGCAATTCTACGGTTGCGTCGCGCAACGAAAGAGCTGGGTAAAGCCCGTCAGCGAAAATGGCGTGAGGAATACTGTGCACCTGAAATATGCATATGCTTTGATAAATTATTCGGCCTCCTTTTTATGATCATTGCATAAATCTTCGTGTTTTGACAAATTATTTTGCCCCCATTTTTATGATCATTACGTATGCCTTGTTGATTGCATCATTCTGATGTTCTATGATTCCAAAAGATCAATCACAAATGAACAAAACATAGAGAATACTATGTTAGTGTGATTGTGTACTTGAATTTATCCGACAAGATGAATAAAAGGTTTACATGGCATGGCTTGCAGGTGTTGAATGAATAAAAGTGTTGAATAAACCTGTAGTTTATTCAATGGGGCTTCTATAAAATAATTTATCTGTAGAATAAAAAACACTCTTTGCAGCAATAAATAAACGTAAAAGGTAAGTCATTAATAAATAATAGCCATAACAGCTATTCGTTGTCATTAATAAGTGTTTAAATGATGTGGGTAAGTGTTTTACAAAAGGGGTAGAATTTCATGTTGGAAAAAATATCCTTTATGAAAACTTATTGTGATGGTAATTTGTTTAACCCTTTGAGTGCTGGAACCGGATTTTGAAGGTTTTTGCAAACAGTTTGGATCCAGATGAGATGCCACAAAACGTGGCGTCTCATCAGGATCCAAACTGTTTGCTATTCTGATAGTATTCTTTGAAAAAAATCGAAGAAAATGCTAATTTTAGAAATTCAGACATCTGATTAAATTAATGCAGTTGTCAGTGACTGGCAAAAGATGCTCACAAATTCAGGGTGCAGGATCAACAGTGTTCACATGGGGTTTACACACGGCTAGACGGAATGTAAACACTTTATTTTTGCAAATATCTCAAGCTAATGACATACGTTTGCAAAAATATTTAGTGCATAAAACACAGTTTTTCTTGCAGTTTGTGTCGATATCTTAAGATTTAAGAATAAATCCTTGATAACGTCGGAAATCAGTGACAAAATTTCACGTTGCATGCAGCATAACTGTACATGAATGCTGTACACATCAAATTTTTGAACAAGTACACAGGCTTATTAAATAAAGTAATTCTGATGTTTTTCACATTGCCATAAGCAGCATAAAAAATTGTCTTTAATGAACAAGTTGAAATTCTTATTTAAAGAAAAATTGTTTAAAAAAGTTATTTGAAAAACAAGAGATGTGTTTGTCAGAAACACAATGCCCCCTTCTGCGCCCCTTTGAATTAAAACTTTTATTTTTTAATTATATCCCTTTAAAAAATATTACTTCCCTTGTGAAAATGATCTGTACTTGCCAAATAATAAATAGAAATTATCACCCTTTAAAGCTTGTTACTTACCTTGGATTTTGTTTTTTGACCTTTGACCTTGAAGGATGACCTTGACCTTGACTTTTCAGCACTAAAAATGTGCATCTCCATGAGATACACATGCATTCCAAATATAAAATTGCTATCTTCAATATTGCAAAAGTTATGGCCAATGTTAAATTTTTCGGACGGACGGACAGTTCAACTGCTATATGCCACCCTATCGGGGGCATAAAAAGCATCACTTACCGGTGTGTTTACATCCCTTAACGTTAAATTGTGAACCCCACCAAGTCACGTGATCCTGCACCCAGAAATTACTGGTATTCCACTGCCCCCAACATTGCTCAAGAATTTTGACTAGGTCAGCCATCTGCTGTTCTGCGACTGAACTACTGTTGGCACAATTGTTGGACAAAGAATAAATACTTGGTGTCTTTGGGGAAGATCGAAAGAACGTTCCCACAGTGGGGGTCAAACCTGTGACCTCCCAGTCGAAAGGCGGACACCATATCCACTACACCACGGTGACCTTAAAATACTGTTGAGTGTAGGGAAAATTGTTCCTGGAATGCTCCAGAGATTTTAATTTTTTTTCCACATGATGGCCGAAAAATTCCCAATTAAAGGTTCAACAAGCAAATTCGTTGAATTGATATCCCCCGCCAATTAAGAGCTTTGTCACAGAAAAAAAGCATTTTTTCAAGATACAAAGGGCCATAACTCCGTTATACATAGATGGTGTACAATGCCATTTGGCGTGCATCATCCTCTTATCCATATATATATACTCATACCAAGTTTCAATGAAATCCGCCAAAGCACTTCCAAGATATTGCTCCGGACACAAAAGTGCCGGACGGACAATGCCAAAACAATATCCCTCCGCCTTTGGCGGGGGATAAAAAGAACGAGAAAATATTCTTATCATCTCGCTATCTATAGCGCAAGGAGTTCAACCATAATGTTAAAAATACTTTTATTCTAAACTTAAAAGAATTTGTAGGCCAAAAAAACACAACAAACTAAACTTCATGATTTTAGTCAAAACAATGGAAATATTCCCAATCAAAAGGACCACGACCACATTCCAAAATGTGAAAATAACAACACTGCAAATAAACAGTTACCAAAACATCATGAACATATCTTACCAAAACATCATGAACATATCTCACCAAAACATCATGAACATATCTCACCAAATCATCATGAACAGATCTTACCAAATCATCATGAACATATCTCACCAAAACATCATGAACAGATCTTACCAAATCATCATGAACATATCTTACCAAAACATCATGAACATATCTCACCAAAACATCATGAAAATATCTCACCAAAACATGGACATATCTCACCAAAACATCATGAACATATCTCACCAAAACATCATGAACAGATCGTACCAAAACATCATGAACATATCTTACCAAAACATCATGAACAGATCTTTCCAAAATATCATGAACATATCTCACCAAAACATCATGAACAGATCTTACCAAAACATCATGAACATATCTTACCAAAACATCATGAACATATCTCACCAAAACATCATGAACATATCTCACCAAAACATCATGAACAGATCTCACCAAAACATCATGAACAGATCTCACCAAAAATCATGAACAGATATTACCAAAACATTATGAACAGATCTGACCAAAACATCATGAACAGATCTCACCAAAACATCATGAACAGATCTTACCAAAACATCATGAACATATCTTACCAAAACATCATGAACAGATCTTACAAAAACATCATGAACAGATCTTACAAAAACATCATGAACAGATCTCACCAAAACATCATGAACATATCTTACCAAAACATCATGAACAGATCTTACCAAAACATCATGAACAGATCTTACAAAAACATCATGAACAGGTATTACCAAAACATCATGAACAGATATTACCAAAACATCATGAACAGATATTACCTAAACATCATGAACAGATATTACCAAAACATCATGAACAGATATTACCAAAACATCATGAACATATCTTACCAAAACATCATGAACAGATCTTACAAAAACATCATGAACAGATATTACCAAAACATCATGAACAGATATTACCAAAACATCATGAACAGATCTTACCAAAACATCATGAACAGATATTACCAAAACATCATTTTTGTAAAACTGGACCAGAACTGTTTGCTGCGAGTCCAAGTTTCCCTCCTCGTCAAACTGTAGCTTGAATCCTTCCTCGGGGGCTATTTTCACGGTGACTAAATCATCTTTTTGTATTTTATAGTCGAAGGTCGGCGGCTGCTTACGGAACACTGTCGTTCCTTGGCCACTGGCACTGTATAGCCTACAATACCCAGGGCAAATATTGTAAGTTTGGGATAGATTATCAAATTGATTGAGCTTCGCTCTAGGAAAATGGGGCTTTAAGCATGTGCCAAAGGTGTTGTTCAAGATTAGTCTGCACAGGCATATCAGGGACAACACCACGTTTATGGAATTTTTGGTTTAACCCTTTGCATGCTGGGAAATTTGTCGTCTGCTAAAATGTTGTCTGCTGAATTTCTAAAATTAGCATTTTCTTTGATTTTTTTTCAAATAATACTATCAGAATAGCAAACAGTTTGGATCCTGATGAGACCCACGTTCTGTGGCGTCTCATCTGGATCCAAACTGTTTGCAAAGGCCTTCAAAATCCGGTTCCAGCGCTCAAAGGGTTAAAGGAGGTCTCTTCTTAATAAAAATCCAGTTTTAGTGGAAAGTGTCCTGAATGATTAGACAGTGCGGACTCATGCACAGGCTAATCTTTGATGACACTTTATGCACATGCATTTAGCCCAGTTATTTAAGAGCAAGGCTTATTTATTTATTGTTGTTCCATTTTCAAATAATTAAACAAAAAAAGCATCCAATAAAACAACACATTAGTGTTGCCACATGCTATTTCAAGGCAACTTATGTGAAAATGATATTTTCTCTAAAGAAGGACCTGAATGCTGTTATTTTGCACCATTCACTGTGTAACAAAAAATTACAGTCTTTAAATATCATAAAATACGTAGTCTTAACCACAACAAATAGGAAAAAACAAAGGACCAGAATGCTATTAATTTTGTACTGTGCAAGGAAAAATAAATAGTCTTTGAATGTCGTAAAATATGTAGTCTTAACCAAAACAAATAGGACAAAACGACTCTTTTTTCAATGGGTGATGGAAGAAAACAAACCCTGCATGTACAATTAATAAATTAAAATATATTAATTTTATAAATTTTACAATATTATATGTAGCAAATCTGACGAACATCTGATCATATCATTTTGGCCTAAGTGCAAAAGTATGTAACTAGTACTTTGAGCCATTCCCGCTCAGAAACGAAGTGAAAATGGCTAAATGAAACCAGCATAAAACCTGAACAGCCTGCAAGTAACTCACAGTCTGTTCAGGTGTTATGCTGTTTGCTGCTCATCAGTACCTTTCGGTTGGAAATGAAGCCTTTTACACTTGAATCGAGTAAGATGGGTCTTAAATTTAATTTGACCGACTACAAACACATCAGAGTGTGTATCTGAGTGGTAGTTTAAACCTTTTTATTTAAGCTCGATTGTATTGAAAGCCTAAGGCTTATTTAAACGCTTTCGAGTCCGTTTCCTGGGACTAAGAACCAGTACTTGGTGTCTTTTGGGGAGAAAGAACGCTCCCACAGTGGGGATCGAACCCGTGACCTCCCGATCGCTTAGCGGACACTATATCCACTACGCTACCGCGACCTTTTTATCTGAGTGGTAAAGGGTTAAGCAATGTGAAAGAGTGCCACTTACTGCCCGTTGTCGGCATGGTAACCCAATGTGCCTGGCGACCAACCAATGAAAACATCTTTGGTCGTCACGTCCGGTTCACTGACGCCTATGCCGAAAAGCCTTCCAGCATCCATCTCCACCACCTGAATATATAAAGGATATTTGTTGGATTCAGTGGAATATCGATTTTAATTCACGAGTTCTCATAGATTTTTTGATTTTTTTTATTATGAGTTAATAAGAATCGATACTCAACCCAATCCTACAGATTTTCTTTTTATTTTATGCTTTTTTCACCGTTTATTTACATTGTAAAAGAGTTTAACTGGAAAATTGTGCTGGAATAATGACATATATTTGACATATATTTGCGTAAAAAAAAAAATATTGTTAATTTTCACTGTAATTTTTCACTGTTTGAAAAAATTAATTATCAGTTTTAATTCACTGATATTTCTCTATAAACAACTGGAAAGCATAACAAATGATAATAATTAAACAAAAAATATGACATTGGCAGTTTAATTGTAAAACATAAATTTTCCTTCAAAATTCTCTTGATAAAAAGTGTGAGGGTTTCACTTCTTATGTTTCGTCTGGGCTCATATTCACAAACGATTTAAGTCTAAATTAAAGAGTCAGACAAAATTATATTTCTTAAATTTAAAAATTAATTTTCTAGAGATATCAAATGTTAAATAAATGAAAAGTGATCTTTGTGTAATTCTCTTTATATTGAATGTCATTGTTTTATGATACTAATTATAGATAAAATGATATTTCGATTCTTTTCTTAAGTCTGAGTCTATAATTTAGACTTAAAATGTTGGTGAATTCGAGCCCTGGGGTCATACAAGAGACACTATGCTCTAACCATCCGATGCCATTACACCCTCTAGGGTATACACATAATTGGACCCTTTTTTCAAACAGATCCATTAAAGCTACTTGAGGGCTAATAGAATAAATCCCACCATTAAAGCTACTTGAGGGCTAATAGAATAAATCCCATACTTTTAGTATTAGTATTTACTATCTTCCTTAAACATAGTAGTCGTGCTCTGTGAAAAGGGGGTTTAATGCATGTGCATGAAGTGTCATCCTAGATTAGCCTGTGCAGTCAGCATAGCATAAGCAGGAAGGACACTTTCAGCTTCTATTGTATTTTTTCTTTGAAGGAAGACTCTTTTTGAAGAAAATCAAGTTTAGGGGGAAAGAAATGTAATACTGAAATATATTATACTATAAGAACACCGTTTATAGAATATTCTTTATGTTTTAGACTAGAGACTAACATCCGGTTTAGTGAATAAATGCCTACATTTCACTAAGAAGCATTAAAGACATTGGTCCAAGCCCCAGCATTTTTACATGCTTACAGATTTAATACGCGTTCTGGAAAAAACTGAATGAATGAGTGTAAAGTGTGGTCCCACATTAGAGTGTGCAGTGCACACAGGCTTATCAGGGACGACACTTTCCGCTTCTGTGGACTTTTTGTTTTTCTCTAAACAACAAGACCTGTCACCATAGGATGACATATGCCCCCGAAAAACGCTTTTCCCATATTTTTTTCCATATTTTTTTCCCACATTTTTTCGAAACCTAAACGCAAAAGTAAACCTAAATGCAAAGTGTGACGGAAAAACAGACAGACGGACAGACAGACAGTGCAATCACTAGATGCCCACCTTTGGGGGCATAAAAATGCAGTGTAGGCAAAAAGTGTTGCCCCTTATCTAGCCGACTAGTCGCACAGGGTAATCTGGGAGGACACTTTACGCATATGCATTAAGCCCAGTTTTCCCAGAACGTGGCTCATTTAAGAACACACATACCTTGACGGAAAATTCCAGTAACTCCTTGTTGAAAGGTGTCTTGCTAATGAAGTGCCCGAATGTATTTGTAGACCCATCCTTCTCCACGTTGGTCCTAACAAGTAATAACACAGTATTATGTGAAGTTGGAATAAGACATCAATTTGGGAATAAATTGTGTTTTTTTCAACAGTGCATTATATGCAGTTTAACACGTTGTATTTATTTAGTTTGACAAATAATAATTAAAATAGATACTTGCATATATAATAGCATCATTTAAATAGATTTTACTACAAAACTGGATTTTGTATTGATTTTTTTTTAAATCCTTATAAAATGAAACTGTGTTCATGCACCGCTTAAAAATACAGTTAAAATGATAAAACTGCAACTACTATGGATGAAAAAGTCATGGAAAATTGCTTATTAAGCTTGAAGTATAGATAAAATATTGCAAGAATAAATTCAGATCATGAAATGAATAGTTTTGTTTGAGAAAATTACCAAATTGATGTCCATTCCCAGTTTGATGTCTTATTCCGAATTCACATATTCTGTCATAATACAGTGTTTAATCATTTCCCAGAAACTTTTGGTATTACAGCAGACTCAATCTTTTATACTATTGCGTTGAGACAGAAATAATATAAGATGCACTCTGAGAAAACAGGGTTTAATGCATGTACGAAAAGTGTTGTTCCTGATTTGCCTGTGCAGTCCACACAGGCTAATCAGGGACGAACCTTTCCGCTTGAATGGTGTTTTCTTTTAAAGGAAGTCTCTACTAAGGGAATTTATAGTTTTGGCTGAAATGCTCGTCCCTGATTAGCCTGTGCAAACTGTGCTAACCTTGGATGACTCTTTAACCCTTTGAGCGCTGGAACCGAATTTTGAAGGCCTTTGCAAACAGTTTGGATCCAGATGAGACGCCACAGAACGTGGCGTCTCATCAGGATCCAAACTGTTTGCTATTCTGATAGTGGTCTTTGAAAAAAAGTGAAGAAAATGTTGATTTAAGAAATTCAGCAGATGACATTTTAGCAGACAACAAATTTCCCAGCATGCAAAGGGTAAAAATTATGCATTAAGCCCCTTTTTCCCACAGCAAAGCTCATATAATCAATTATTCCAGATAATGTCATCTTACATACTGGATAAAATCATTTTTAACCAAGAACATGCCTGAAACTAAAAATCCAGATTGAGAAAGAAATAGCCCTCAGTAATGATACATTACATATTTTTGAAAAAACATGGAATGAAATTAAATTTTCATAATGCTTGTCCACTTAAATACTATTAATTTTATGTTAGTTTATCTGCTACTTTTTTTTTATGTCCCCCAGTCAGATATACTGGGGGACATATTGTTTTTGCCCTGTCTGTTGCTTTGTAAGTTTGTTGCTTTGTTGGTTTGTTTGCACAAACTTTATCATTTTGCCATAACTTTTGCAATATTGAAGATAGCAACTTGATATCTGGCATGCATGTGTATCAAATGGAGCTGGAACAATTACAGCAAAGAAAACTAAGTAGTGTGTTTTTATTTCATGTCAATCGTGCTATGATAATTCAAGAAATACCACGTTCATTCGTAACTTAAAATTTATTTGTTTGTGTTCTCCAACATGTGTCCCATTATCACTTTCCCTTCCAAAACAATTTTAGATCAAAATACCTTCAGAGTTATTATCAAGCAAGCACAGTACACAGATTTATAGCGTTAGTTGTTCTAGATATATGATGAAAACTTTGTATAAACACTGTATTAACCCTTTGTATGCTGGGAAATTTGTCATCTGCTAAAATGTTGTCTGCTGAATTTCTAAAATTAGCATTTCTTCAATTTTTTTTCAAAGAATACTATCAGAATAGCAAACAGTTTGGATCCTGATGAGACGCCACGTTTTGTGGCGTCTCATCTGGATCAAAACTGTTTGCAAAGGCCTTCACAATTCGGTTCCCGCACTGAAAGAGTTAATACATTCTAGGTCACATGTCACGTTTCGTATTTTTAGCACCTTGTTTATGGTTTAAACCAGCGCAGTATAGAACCTCATATTGATTACTATCAATTACACGTCATATTGTAAACATGACAAGTAGCTACACACGTCAGGCTGGTATTGAAAAGTACCGGAGGCTGATTTAGCTGTGTAATGATGATTAGTTTAAACCTATTTATTTTAGCTCGATTGCATCGGAAGCCTATAAGGCTAATTTGAAACACTCTTGAGTCCGTTTCCTGGAACTAGAACCAGCTCTTGGTGTCTTTGAGGGAGACCTAAAGAATGCTTCACTAGATTTAGTTGTGTAATGATGATTGTTTAAAGAAAAACCAAATTCGTTGAATTGATATTTCCACCAATTTCAAAATTTTGTCAAATTGTGACAGACGGAATGACGGACAGACAGACAAACGGATGGACAACGCCAAATTATATATCCCTCCGCCTTTGGCGAGGGATAATAATTGTTAGATTGTGTGCTCAGTACAACAACAAAAATATGACACCCCATAGAGGATGAAACAACGTATTGTCAACCCTAGAAAGTCGCCGTGGCGTAGTGGATATGGTGTCCGCCTAGAGACTGGGAGGTCATAGGTTCGATCCCCATGCACTGTGGGAGCGTTCTTTCGATCTTCCCCAAAAGACACCAAGCACTGGTTCTTTGTCCCAGGAAACGGACACGAGAGCTTTTCAATAAGCCTAAGGCTTTCGATGCAATCGAGCTAAAATAAATAGGTTTAAAGTTTACTCAAACTAATCTAAACTAAATATGACATCCCATAGAGGATGAAACAACATATTGTAAACCTTAGAAATGATTTACTTGTAAATGATCTGTCCATCGTCCATCACGTTGCAATAATGGGCCCTTCCTAAGGTTATCTGGTTCCGTAATGGAGCCTGCAAAATACGTGAGGATACAAGTTAACACATGTATTGAAATGTAGCCTCCTGGTTGCAGTAGTAAAAAAGGTGTGGAAAAAGCTCATGGACTTCACATATGTGTCGTGTTCTGAGAAAACTGGGCATAATGCTTGTGCGTAAATTGTCATCCCATATTAGCCTGTGCGAACTGTGCAGTCCGCACAGGCTAATCAGGGATGATAATTTTCGCTTTTATGGAATTTTTTGTTTAAATGATGTCTCTTCTTAGTGAAAATCCAGTTAAGGAGGAAAGTGTCGTCCCTGATTAGCCTGTGCGGACTGCACATGCTAATCTGGGACAACACTTTCTGCACATGCATTATGACCAGTTTTGTCAGAACGCGAAACATATGTTGTTACGATACCAATCATGTCAATAAAATGAGATACTGACATGTAATCTTAGTTCTATACATTAAAACCAAGTAAACAACATATTACATGTAATCTTATTTCTTTACATTAAAACTCCATTCAACAACAAAAAACGGAAAAAAAACTATTAAATCATAACTGTCATTATAATGAAATTGATGATGTATAATAATTATTATATCGCCCCATTGGTGCAAAAAAATACCATGTGACATTAAATTTCAATAGCACATATATTGGTACCTTTTTGCAACAAGGGGGCAATATAATGATGCTGCATGAAACTTTATATAAGCTCTGTGGGTTTAATTCATTTCCTATGCATCAGAACTCCAGAGCATTGTCTATTGGCCAATAAACAATAGTAACTGGAAATATTTTATTTAGAAATAATTCATATCCATACAAAATAATTCTATATGTTACCTTTCTCAGAAAAAGTGCATTTAATGGGCATTTAACGCAGTGATATTAACACCGTATTTTATGCACATTACAGGCGCATTGCGCATTTAATACACTTGTATACTTTTGCTGTACCTTTTCTGCATTTGTTTCAAGAAATGTATTAGTGCAGTTAAAAATATACTCACTTAAAATGCACCTAAGCATACTAATTTTATGGTGAAATGATTTTTTTTTAAAGGAGAAATACACGCATGTAATGCACTTTAGTGTATTAATGCGCCATGAAGGCAGAAAGAAATGCACTTGTTTCTGATGTGTGTGAGTTTTTCAGCATTTGTAGGAGTATTAAATGCACATTTAAAGCAAACCAAAGACAGAGCCAATGCCAATTTAAATAAACTTTTTTTCGAAGGGAGCTTAGCTCAGAATCTTTTGCAGGTATAACAAGAGCTTTGTCACATACATAACTTCAACCCCTGCACTGATTTGTCAGAAATGTTCAAGGGCTGATTACTCAGGAATATGTTGATCACTCGCAATGAGACATGTCCTGCACATGTTCACTTCATGGAGATGATGATGTGTGTGCAGTTGCAATGCAAAATTGAGAAGTTGCTGAGTGGCTCACTAATTAATTTTTAAAACGTTATGTGGACTGATTGACCGACAGACAGAGCGACTCCAATATATCTCACCTCCTACAAAAATGACCTTATCCGATTGGCTTAGATCGGTCACGTGCCCATGGTGTATTTTCCATACACCCGGAGTAATTTCCATACACCTATCAACTTAAAAAAAAGGCGTCTGTTCAAAAAATGCTAGATAAGTCTTGTTATTATATTATGTGTGCATATGGCCCGGGGACCTATAAGGTATATAATATATAATGTATAATATATAATATATTATAAAGGTAGTCGGTGTGATATAAACGTTACACTGTTAATAACTGATGGATATACACCCTCAGTTATGTCATACCATACTCGAGCTTTGCTCTCGTATGGTATGAAATTTCTGAGGGTGTATATCCCATACACCATCAGTTACTAACAGTGTAACTAATAATACCCCTTCCAGAAGGGACCATATTCACCAACAATTCTTAGAATAAAGGCTATTCTTTAAATTGGAATATTCGAGAATTGCTTTAATTTTGAGTCAAACTTGGCATTAACTGCCTCCATCTGCATTATTCTTCATGTAGAACATTATGTTACGGATATTATCACCAGTGGTAGGCTGTATATATTCAAACGCTGGGCGTATTTTTCTTGGTTCTAAGTATATTCTTTATTCTTAAGTCTAAGTATGTGCTCGTGAATACGGGCCCAGGTGTACAATGCAAGTCATTAATTAGTTACAATGTAGAGAAGTACTCAGCCACAATACAATTATGCTTTGTGGATTTCTGTTTTTATATATACCTTATGATCATGATCCAGAAAGATTACAAGGAAATAGATGTTTGCAGTTTTTTCGCCACATGACACAGTTTCCAGCGTGGCCAAGATATTGTTGGAACAAATATTCTGACTAAGTTTTTATGAAAATATATAAATGTGGAATCTATTTACAAGATAATTGTTGATGTTGCACGACTAATTACGGACATGAAAGATAACAAAAGCTTACCATAAGCATTTTGTGCTCAGGAAAGCTTAGCCAGTGAATAAGTTATAGAAACATGTTAAAATATATAATGATCAGTAGGGCAGATTTATATATTAATACAAGTTGGAATCTGATCAATTAATTTTGTTCGAAAATCTTGACATTTTGACAGTTAAAAAACGATGCTTGAAATCTTCACATTGAAAACGGCTTTGAATTATTCAAATTTTAAATGAGATTGATATTTACTCCTTTCAGAGTGCTTTAAAACACACAAATAATGTTTCTGCTTTGAATTTCTTCAAAATCACATATTAACACAAACACATTCTTTTTAGACAGATCATAGGCAAGTGGTCATTTTGTTGTGAGGAAAGACGTGATCGAATGAATGTAAAATACTGTGAAAATACTGACCCTCTTCTGGAGAATTTCACATAACCAACCACTTTCCCACATGATCTACTATGATTTATCGTATACCAGTGCTTGTTTGATATTTGTGTAATCTCTTATACATAAGCTCACATGTTATAACAAAATGTAATTTTATTGTAACCTGTGTAAACGAATAAAGTACTGTTCTGTTTTGTTCACAAATCCAGCTACAATCGGGCATGTCATCGCTGCAAAGTTGTAAATTAAAAACTTACTGGAGCACGATATTTCGGCCTGTAGCTCAGTAGCTTTGCTACGGACGTGTTCTTTTTACATATGAATGCAACACATGGCACGATGTTCTGGTCCATAGGGAACTCGGCAGACACAGTTATCAGCTGAAAGCATTAATGATTTACAATCAGTATACAATTAATTTTGTTTGTAATTCCATTTTTTATTTCCATCGTTAACATGATATATTTTGCACATAACATATTATTTTTATAAAATACATGTACACAAAACAAAAGTATGTCTGTTAAACATTTTCTTGGATATTAGATATGATACATAGCATCCATAAGACTATGGTTGGCGTGAATAAAATATGTTTAAAACATGTCAATTTCAAACATGATTTAAAGGTTAACTAATATGGAATAGCATTATCACACACGTTCATAAAGATATGGGTATAAACAAAAAGAAGGAAAAAGTGTATGCTGCTTTAAGGTAGGTGTACATATGTACAAAGTATATTATATTTGTATATGTAAACAAACTAATCAACAAATATTTTCAAAATTGCATTCAGTTGCAGAAGTGGATAAACAAGTAAAAAATTAGCCCAATCAAGACATAACATGTATATGCAGGAATAGCGAGAATCATGTCTATCTGTTTTAAATAAAGTTGGAGTTTTTTTTGCCTAAAAATGATTAGACATTAGATTTCAAAAAGGCTGGTTGTTCAGGTTTTCTGGGCATGTATCTTTAAATTAATTGAAACTTGAATTTTTATTATTTGTGTCTCTATTGATATACAGTTAAGTTACCTTTTTTGATCCAGCAAAAAACGAGACTTCATTTTGCCCATCACTGGAAAGAGGCATCCATTTGACCTTGAAAACATCCCCAACTTTTAACTCTACGTTCTGAATTACTTTTTCTGGTCTGCCATGATGTATACTTTGACTGAAAAGAATACATATAACAACATAAGTTATCATTTATAAATAATTGCATATGATGTTTTTAATGATACAAACAATATTTTTTTATACTTTCTAAACAATCTTTCTATAACGGTAACAGAGAATGTTAAGAGACATGCCAGATATATTAGGAACACGCTGGAAAATAATTGCAAGGAGTGGAGGTTTAATATCCTGAACACCACATAACATGGGTATTGGTCATGTGATATCCTGAATGCCACATAACCTGGGTATTGGTTATGTGATATCTTGAACGCCACATAACCTGGGTATTGGTAATGTGATATCCTGAACACCTTTTTACCTGATTATTGGTCATGTTATATCCTGAACGCCTCATAACTGGGTATTGGTCATGTGATATACTGAGCGCCACATAACCTGGGGATTGGTCATGTGATATCCTGTAGGCCACATAAGAAGGGCATTGGCCATGTGATATCCTGTAGGCCACATAACAAGGTTATTGGTCATGTGATATACTGTAGGCCACATAACCTGGGGATTGATCATGTGATATCCTGCAGGCCACATAACAAGGGCATTGGCCATGTGATATCCAATCTTAGCAAGAAGTAAAATGCCAAACTTGTTTACATTTTGTTTAAAGTATCAGACAGTGTGTCTCGATGAAGTCATAATTGATAGTGTGCATATTAGTATAATTTGTCGGCCATCTTTTCTGTTTTATGACTTCAAAAGTGCCTGTGTGAAAGCATGCCTATGTTGTTACCATAATACGCCCCAAAGTTGGGGGGTACTTTTTGATAAAAACATTTTTCAGCAATGATCAGGCGGTTTATCTTACAAAAATGTTACTATATACATAAAATGTATAGGAATATATATTTTTTAAAGCATTTATAAAATAAAAAATTGTTACAAATATACTTACATGCACTTTACAGTAGCATCCAAGTTTCTGTAAATAAAAAGATCATAAACACAGTAAAAAACATGTTTTTGAAAACTAATTTTCAATAAAAAATGAGCGGAAACCCCTATTGTTTTTTTAATGATAAATTACCTGGACCCAACTGGTCCCAAATGCAATCCCACCCAAGGTCTGCACACTAGCTACATTGTACTGCCAAACAAAACGTCATCAAAATACCTCCATCCAAATTAGTTATCACAATATCTCCATCCTATCTGAAGTTGTTAACCCTTTGAGCGCTGGAACCGGATTTTAAAGGCATTTGCAAACAGTTTGGATCCAGATGAGACGCCACAGAGCGTGGCGTCTCATCAGGATCCAAACTGTTTGCTATTCTGATAGTATTCTTTGAAAAAAAATCAAAGTAAATGCTAATTTTAGAAATTTAGCAGACAACATTTTAGCAGACGACAAATTTCCCAGCATGCAAAGGGTTAAGAGCAACATTTTTATATATTTCTAGCACTAATGACCTTGACCTAACTGGCCCCAAATACAGCCCCATGAAAGGTCTACATTACAGCTAGAGATAAGAGATGTTGCATGTTAACATTTACCATAATTTTGTAAGTACAAAATGTACAATAAAGGGCATAATTCTGATTAATTTTATTATTTCACCTTAGAGTTATGGACCTTGGTTGTTTACCTCATATGATGATCCTGAAGACATGTGTGAAGTTTCAAATTAATATCTTTAGTAATTACATATGTACCTGCTATGTGCACACTTTAACATGAAATTCACTTGCATGCAAATCTTAACCTGACTTTTCTTAGTACAAAAGGGGGCACAATCATGCTAAATAGGCAGAGATCGTGAACTAGCACTGTAAAATAGGCAGTGATCATGAACTAACACTGGGAAATAGGCAGAGATAATGAACTAACACTGGGAAATAGGCAGAGATCATGAACTTAGACTGGGAAAAAGGCAGAGATAATAAACTAACACTGGCACTGGCTGTTCTAAGTTATAAGTCTCCACTTACAATAAAGACCATGAACACATAGGTAAAGTTTATTTCAATATATGCAGTAGTCATAGAGATATGAACAGTGTCTATTCTAGGATTTAAAAAAGATGGGGGAATTTTACTGATAATTCTGATATTACTAACATTAAGGAAGTTTTTCTTTCTTTGTCTATGTAAAACAACCCCCCTCCCATGAAAACTGTGGGGATGATCTGCAATAAAAGAGGGTAAATCCGCCCCATCCGCCATCCTAGAATAGACACTGTATGAAGTTGTTGCACACAAACGTTAACCTGACTGTTCTAAGTATATAAGTGGCATAATTCTGCTAAATTACAGATTGGTGTTGTGAGCCTTAGCCCTTTGAGCGCTGGAACCAGATTTTGAAGGCCTTTGCAAACAGTTTGGATCCAGATGAGACGCCACAGAACGTGGCGTCTCATCAGGATCCAAACTGTTTGCTATTCTGATAGTATTCTTTGAAAAAAATCAAAGAAAATGTTAATTTTAGAAATTCAGCAGACGACATTTTAGCAGACGACAAATTTCCCAGCATGCAAAGGGTTAGTCAGTGTACTCATATGATGACCTCAAAGACATGTGTGATGTTTCAAATGGATATTTGCAGCAGTAACAGAGAGTCAGAGACATGTACTTGTTTAATGCACACTTCAACCTAAATTTCAACTTGAATTGAAAACCTTAACCAGAATTTTACATGTACAAAATGAAAAAATAATCTGCTTAAAAGCTAGTCACAGTTGTAGGTTCTGGACAGTGAATTTTCATAAAGATTATGAGTAAGTAAGTAACATTTTATTTCATGATGCATAGTTCCATGGAATAATGACGCATACAACTCGAAGAACTGGTCGTTGAAATTTATTCTGCTATTGAACACGAAGCTTTCAAGTCCAAAAAACATTTAGTAAAACAATGATACAACATTCGGAATGGTAACCTGCCCTTCCCCCAGACGGAACGGGTCCTGTGACTAAGAAAATAGCGCACTAGTGTGTCCTGTTCTCTCAGGTGTGTAAGACTGCCTACTGCTTGATTCAAGCCAGCATATATACAATATCTGATCGATTGTAAGTCTTGTCTGTCACATTTATTGATCCAAACCTATTGCTAAATTGCTTTAGACGGGCATTTACATGCGGGCTTTTACCTGCATCTGATAATTGAATTCTGTCATTTCACTTGAAAATAAACGTTGAGCTTATGACAAACTGTAACTGTACTAGATATATGGAGTAGTTGCACATAAACCTAAACCAGAATTTTTCAAAGTACAAAAAGGTGTAATAATTCTGCTAAATTTCAGGTCATTGATATGGAACACTGTCAGTGTCCTCACATTATGACCCAAATCCCATGCATGAAGCACAAATTAAATACCTGTAATAGAAACAGTGATATTGAGACGTTGCATGTATACCTTAACCAATTTTTAAGTACAACAAGAGTGCCAAACTGTCACAAGATACGCCCGTTCGAAGGTTTTGGACACCATGCTCAATGCTTGAAATGCACTAAGTGACCTCAAGACCTAGTTATTGACTTGGCATGACCCATATTTGAACTTGACCTAGATATCATTTAGATGTAACATCTGACTAAATTTGGTGAAGATCAGATGAAAACTACTTCAATTAGAGAGCGGACACCATGCTAAATGCTTTAAATGCACCATGTGACCTCGTTTTTGACCGGGCATGACCCATATTCGAACTTGACCTACATATCATCTAGACACAACTTGTAACCAAATTAGGTGAAGATCAGATGAAAACTACTTCAATTAGAGAGCGGACACCATGCTAAATGCTTGAAATGCACTAAGTAACCTCGTGACCTAGTTTTTGACCCGGCATGACCCATATTTAAACCTGACCTACATATCATATAGACACAACTTTTGACCAAATTTGGTGAAGATCGGGTGAAAACTACTTCATTTAGAGAGCGGACACCATGAAATCCTTGAAATGCACTAAGTGACCCCATGACCTAGTTTTTGACCCGGCATGACCCATATTCCAACTTGGCCTAGATATTGTCTAGACTCAACTTCTGAGCAAGTTTGGTGAAGATCGGATGAAAACTATTTGAATTAGAGTCCGGACAAAGTGGCGCCGTTGAAAATGCACTAATTGACCCTATGACCTAGTTTTTGACCCGGCATGACCCATATTCGAACTTGGCCTATATATCAACTAGATGCAACTGCTGACCAAGTTTGGTGAAGATCGGATGAATACAATTTGAAATAGAGTCCGGACAAAGTGGCCCCTTTGAAAATGCACTTATTGACCCTATGACCTAGTTTTTGACCCGGCATGACCCATATTCGAACTTGGCCTAGATATCAACTAGATGCAACTGCTGACCAAGTTTGGTGAAGATCGGATGAATACAATTTGAATTAGAGTCCGGACACGACAAAGCGGCCCCTTTGAAAATGCACTTATTGACCCTATGACCTAG